>JAZGTI010015898.1:2158-13097 GCA_036877585.1 Botia kubotai
AAATATCTTCTGCAGTTTCTTTCTGTAAAAAAATGAAATGAATATTTTTGGTGGAGTAAAGGCCACTTGCTTAGATGGAATTGTGTCACATCGTCGATTCAGCTAACTGGGAACATTCTCAGAACGTTGGCTAACGGTCTTAAAATGTACACCATTCGATCATCCAGGTGCTGGTACACAAGGCCTGTTTGTTTATTATGTAAATTAAAAACATGTCATATAGATAAATGTGGCTGTGATTAATGATGAATTGAATAAAAATTCTATCATCATTTACTCTGATGCTATTTAAAGCTTATACCCAGCTAACAATTTTAGATTGTTAGGACGTTTCCCTAATGTTTTCATTAAGTAACAACAACGTAATTTAAGAATATTGTTTTTGCTATACATATATACATTCTGAGAACGTTCTCTGTTGCTGAGTATGACCTTCTTTTTAGTGGGGAACATGCAAGAATGTCTCCAATGCTAAATGCAAGTCATGGATTGAGTCAAATGGAAGTAAATGATGCCAGACTTTTAATGTTTGAGTGAACAATCTCTTTATAGAGACTGTTCATCTCACACATCAGTGAGCGCTCAGCTGACCTTTCACCTGCTGTTACCACAAATGCTGAGGTTTCATCATCTGTTTAAAATACTGTTAGACCAGAAGCTTTACGATCATTCAGACAACAGGTGTAGATATCCACTCTGGAGCCAACTGCTAGACATGTGCATGAGCGAGTGAAAGAGAATGCCTCGCAGTTAACGTAGTGTACACTTTTAAGAACGCTTGTACTATATAACCCTATTCAAAAGTGAAGTATTGGGGTGTTTTTGCAGATTCATGAACGTCATGATGTGAAGCTAGCTTATATCAACAGTTAAAACAACTGTGAAATAACAGAAATAAGTCATTATTATTATCTTAAGAATACGTAGTCATCTATATACTTATATATAGCCAAGATAATATAACTTGTTAACATAACTGGAAGATGTTCTGAGTGTTAATATGTAAATATATGACACGTTCCCCCATCTTGACACCGAGACAGACTTTTTTTTTACTTACAGTATATCCGCAGTAACATTATAATATTAAAATGCAAATATTAAATAATGCAGTCATACTTTTGGGAATGGCAATCTTGGAAAAACTGTCACAAGACGTATTAAAGTAAATCTAAATGTGAATTTTAGTGTCCCCCCAAATACCCCCTGAGGTACACACATCCCTGGCGGGGACATACTGATAGGATGTGCCCAAATATTCCATTCAACCCTCTGTTTGGAACCCATGGCCCACCAGAGCAAATCACAAAGGCAGATAAAACTGGATAATTGTAACTAACGTGAAAACTCTCCATTGGGAAATAATTCCAGTTTCTAAAAATGAATGTCAGTTTGAACTTCTGGCTCTAAAAATACTTCTCACTGTACTCCTCGGTTTGGTTTAATGTAAGGTCGTGGGAATGTTTTGCTTATGTTTTTTAACGTTCCACCCACTAGTTTCTCATGCCCACGGTTGTTACCCAGCACATCAAAGGCGTCATTATCTCTCAGTGGAATGTGTGAAGCAGCACAAACCGTAGCCGAAGGCTTTACCTACCCGAGTTATAGTAAGCGGCTGGTTGAAATCTTTGCCTCCTGAAAGCCGAAATCCCCAGGGGGCTGGTCCGTCCAGCACCACGTTCTGTGGCATCTTCTGTCTTTTCTTTAGCCTCTTTCCCAAAGTTGCACTGGGTTCCTCTGTACAGTACTTTATATGTGTCCGCTTGACAACTGCAGGATAATCTGTTCTGTTCTTTCGATTCCAGATGAATCACTCACTCAACCACGATTGGAAGCCAGCGTCTGCCTCTGAATCCCTTTTATGTGTGAGTGTGGGGTTAGGAGAGTGAATGAAAGAAAGCCAATGCCAGAATGCCACACCTCTCAGAGTGAGCTCATAGGGTAGACTAAGAAACTGAGGGTTCACTTTGATACATGCCCACCCCCCCCCTCCCAGAGCTCACTATCTGTCCCTAACACACACATAAAATCCTACACCCTGATGGGTCCTATTTTTCCCCACAAGGCTTAGCACATCGATAACTGAAATGACACACTAATGATTCCTGTCACTCTGTCATCGCCTCGTCTGGTGTCTAGATCGTTCGTTCCTTAACGCTGACCAGACACCTGCGTCTAACTGAGAGCAGAAGTCTGTCAGAAACTTCAGGCTAAGCGTTGATTCAGAGCCGTTGGTGCTGATAAGCAGATTTCGAAGTATTTACAGAGTACATGAACAAAACCGCATGCCGTATTGTCAGATCAACACAGCTTGTGTTGCTCTTTCAAACATTTCTCAGGAATGTAAACTATTTCTGTAGCACAGCCACATAAGGAAACATGATAAACTGACTGTATTTCTTTCATTTTTGCTGGTAAATTTTATATTATTTTAGCACAATGTGTAAAAAGGTTATTTGTTGCTGTCTACATGCCACAGAGTTACACTGCATATATATCTAGTGGTTGGTTTGAATCCTATTTTATGATTTTCATTACTGCTATTCCGCTGAAGCTATAGGTGTGAAATGCTGTATACTTACACACTAGAGCACGATAGACGCGTTTCAGTGTGTATTAATTACACAGAAGGTTGTGCGAGTGGCCTGGATGCTCTTCATAGATTTAAAGGCCAAACAATCTAGCATAAGAGTACTTGTATTGTAAGGAGAGCACTTGTATTGTGGGGTTGAGCAGCTAGCTCCATGTTTGGTGTGCTTGGGAAGGGCTGTTTGTCACGGTCTAAGCTACATCAACCCTGACACCAGCAAAACCGTCTCTAACTCAAATTGTCATATTATTCTCTTGCAGACATGCTTGTTTCGTTTTGCGATACTGTTTCTTTTGTGTAATTATAAAGACAACATTTATACAGCATATAATACTATCTGTGTAATACATAAACAAAACCCTAAACAAAAAGTAGCGTTGTGTTATTACCATGGTACTGAGCGATTACCATATATTTATGTACTACTGTATTTATTTGGTTCTCCTAGATCTTCAAAAAAAGTGGTAAAATATGACTAAAATATAATGATAATCAAATGTACAAACTGCTTGTGATGTTGCTTTATACAAATTGGCAATAAAAATGTAAATATATGATGATATATTTACTCAGTGTTGGTTTGATTAAGCCTGTCCAGAAATGTTTAATGAGTTTAAAAGTTTAAGCATGTTGAAACAGTCAAAGGTTTTACTTATGTAGTATTTGGAATTGGACTAAACATATTAAAGCCAGTGGCAACACAAAAAGTAGTACACTAGGTAGTGTACGATGCATGTACGAATGTGCTCAGTTTAAAAACAAAGCGCACAGTCCATACAGAGACCCCTGCCACCCCTTCAGTGAGCTGCATGTCAGCTATTATTTTACTGGGATAGAAACCCAGACTGGCTCTACGCTGACCCGCTGTTTATTGTGTTGCCACGGCAACACGAGGGACAACTCCAGGACAGTGTGGCTGTTTATAGACGGGATGGTCCACAGGGACCAGCTTGCCTAGCAAAGGCATGAGTGCCAGAATGACATGATTATCTTAAACACTGAAAGAGCATGTGTCCAGCTAACAATTTTAGGTTGTAAGAACGTTTCCCCAACATTTCTATTAAGTAACATAAATGTTAAAATTTTTATTTTGAATGTTCTAGGAATGTTCAAAACATCCAGTTTTTAGGCATTGTGTTATTTAAAACAAAAAAATAAAAATGAATTCTGTACCATTTTTAAATGTTCCACTAACATCTTACACATAACATTTTTGATATATGATATATAACATAAAAAAGTTCTACTAATGTTACTGTAATAACATTTTTAATAACTTTGGGGGCACTTTTAGAGAACATTAGTCAATGATCTGGGAACGTTCCCGGTTAGCTGGGCAATTCCCATTGCTGGAGACCTTTATGACAATAATATAAATACAATGAGGAAAAATGAGAACATAGTCTGGTGAAAACATTAGATCAGACAGAATTTATTTTTGCACTACTCCACAGAGAGAGAAAAGGCAAAGATTAAAAAAAAAAATCATTGATCATACGCTTGCATTTGTACTTTTTAAAGGAGGCTGGTTAATTTTTTTACCTACTTGTTTTATTAATGAATGGGCAATATGTTGTTGAATGTAACCAGAGGCAACGATTTAGGATTTATTCCTCTCTGCAGGAAGAGCTTTACATGTCATTCCTTTTATCAGTAACGCAACACTCCGTCTGTACTTAACCAATGATATTACAGATAAATTCAGTCGTAATCCAATCAGCAACTATCAAACACCATCAGCATTTTCAAGAATTGGTTCACCCTTAAATATAAATTCTGTCATATTCTGTCAATTTTTTTTCTGTGGAACACAAGGAGAGATTTTTTAATTTTGCTTTATTTTTTATACATTGAAAGTGAAGTGGGGACTGAGACTGTCAAACGTTCACCACGTACGCCCAGAGAAGATTTTTCAGGGATGTTTCCCTTTCATAGCTCAGGAGATTTGATGGAGATCTCAGTTTCTTTTTATTTCAGTTTGATGCATGTCTTACACATTTCTTCAAATATTGCATAGGAGGAATAAAAATAGAAAACAATCACAGAAGTGTTAAAATACATTAAAGAGTATGGAGCTAATATAGACTGTAGCAAAAATAATCTGGATTTAAGTTTGCGTTCATATTGAAATCTTTAATAATACTGACTTTTGAATGCAGTTTGTGACATTGTAGAGATCTCATCTGAAACTCCAATGGAGACATTTGTGAGATTTTCTCCATTAAATCTTATTGCTGTCTGGGAGAAACTGAGATATTAAGGAGATCTCACCTTTGATTTTCCTTTCCTGTGGGCGTGTTCCATTTAAAGTCACATGGGTTTGAAATATTTTTCTGCAATTATAAAATTTGTTCCTGTAGCTCAAATTACAGAGCACAGCACTTGCAACATAAAGATCATGGGTTCAATTCCCAGAAAACACATTCAATAAAACTGAATGTGACCTACAGGGCAATTTAGCCCTGTGGGTCACTTTGGATACACTGTCTAAACATGTAACATTGTACCAAATACAATGCATAAACATGACAGAGAGTAGTTGGCAGAATTTACATTTTTGGGTGAACTCTCCCTTTAAAGTTATCTGATTATGCTAGTGCTTGCTTTGGCTACCATCTTTAACTTCATGAACATATCACAGTGATCTGTACACTTTCAACATAAACATTCATTCCCTGACTCACGCGCTCTGTTGTTAACATTACCAAACGCTGACATTGCATACATAATATTTGGTAAAAATTACGCACCAGGAACAGCCCTGATTAACTTCTGATCACCTAGTGCTTAAGAATGGAAGACTGGGGTGTCTACAGCAGTCAACACAAAACCACATTAAAAATTTCTCAGATGAGTCCAGATGCTTGCTTTGTTTCTCTCAGTTTGCTACAGTTTCACCAGACACGTGTCTTAAAGCAGCGCAGCGCTGTCTTAATTCTGATACGGGTACAAGAATTCTCTTGAGAAATTTGTGTGGAAGGCTGAAAGTTTGCGTTGATGAGCAGTTTCTTATGAAACAACATGCGCAGGATGTCACTGGTACATTTAAGCATATTGACAACACAGAGACTGCATAATTCCAGGAGGTATCATATTGCCTAACATACACTGATTATTGGTTTACATTTCTATTGACTGACACAATTACGTTTCGTGCTGTACTGACCAGAATAAAACTGTTCGTGATACAGTTTCGTAGGAAGCTTGCGTTGCTGCATATTTTAAAACGTACATTTGAATACGAGACTGTTTGTTTTTTTACAAAGACATGGAAAATAAAAAGGTAACAATATATTAAGTATATAATAATGAAACAAGTTTGCTGAACGATCAAATAAAATAGATTTAGATAAAGTGTATTTCCTCGCTCAAATTGAAGCAGTCTGAGAAACTGGAAAGTGACATATACAAAAAAAGGCTGCCTTTAATTATGACATCACACGCTTCTCTTATTGGCCATAAACAGATTGCAAAACCAAGTGTAAACCAAACGTGATGTAAAAATATTTCTTTAGGCAGTAGAGACACTATGGGATTCGGTTCACCGGGGTTAACATACCTACTTTTGCCAAAATGCCTTTTGTTTGGGATACTGCATTCTCAAAATGTTGATCGCTTTTAATTGAGAAATACAAAAATATTTTTCAAATCTGTAAAATCCTTCAAATGCTCAAAGGAATGTCTAGAGGAAGAAACTACAGCCCTAGAAAACCGGAGGTCATTCTCCTGACCCGTGAGTTTATATGCTAAAAGATACATGTTAGCTGGAACGTACCTGTAATATCCATGTGTCTGGCACAAACATGACACTGCAATACTGTTCAGATCTAGATCGGATGATACATCAGGTCCAGAGGGGCATCAGTAGAACATTCCACACTTACTGTATCTCACCCTTCCAGTAAAAGGAATTGCCTCAATAAATACGCGATAAATAGGGCACTTGATTACTCCCGTTGAAAGTCACCAGCTTAACTAAAAGGCAAACGTACTGATTTTATTCAACTAATGTTAAAAATGTAGGCAACCGATTTTTGAAAGCCTTTACAGAAAAGCCTAATTAAATGGTTTCAGAATGTAATGACCCATGCGTTGAAAATAACATGATGCAATAACCCCTCCAATGCCATTGGCTTCCATTAGTCCATCAGGCCGATGGCTGGAATATGTCATGCTAATTCCAGCAGGTAGCTGCGGGTGACAGTCTCCATTTCTCCTCTGTAGATGTCTGACCATCAGAGATTTGCGCTCATGGGGCAATTTATAGGCGCTTCACGTAGTTTCCAGGAAAAGTTCCAAAGAATTTGGTTCTCCTGGACGTTCCTAAAAATATTAAACATGACACGAAACAAATATGAAAGATATGAACTACGCATCTGTGTTTGATCTGTCTATCATCCATCCATTCATATAGTTTAACCCAGTACATTTTCTATGGAGAACAGCTCCACCCAGTGGTAGTAACAAGATCTAGTAACAAGATTGGACAAGCGTGGAGATTCCAGTCTCACCTACAAACCATCCGTCGTCACACTTCTCCATGACATCAACAACATCTCCCTCCTTCAGTTCCAGCTCATCCTGGTTTCGTGGCGTGTAGGTGTACAGGGCTTGAAATCTGTAAGATGTTTTCATATTACGTCATTTATGCATTTGGCAGATGCATATATTCAAAGAGACTTACAACGTATTCAATGTCATTTTATCACTATGTGTTGCCTGGGACTCAAACCCATGATCTTTGAATTGCAAGCAGTTAAGATGCAGTACCATCTGTTGTGTGTAAAATAATGATCAAATCCCGAATGAGAAAATATTTTCGTAAGAATATTTTTGCTTACAAAACTTTTTTATTTACATATTTGTGACTCGTTTACTGTAGAAAATGAGATACTCACGGTTCCCCTGCACCTTGAGGATCATGTGCATATGCTTGTCTTTGGGACTGAAAAATAGTAAACACAAAAGCACATTTTAACCGTTTCTGTCATCCGCTCTTCTGTATGTCCATCTGATACTTGGAGCAGCCAAAAGTTCCACTGTTCTCCCAGAGAACCATTAATGCAAAGCCTCCAGCCAGACCTGGATCAGCGGTGTTTTTGAACTGTTTGATCAAGTCGTTAAACTAGTTAAAATTGCAATGATAATTTTTAAATGTTTGACTCAGCTGATCAGTTGTTCAAATACGAATGAGATCCAGGACCACCAGGGCTCAAATTCTGGGTGTCTAAGCCATTAACCGACATATGTTCTAAAATATGTCTGATTTATGGACTTAGAAACAAATGCCTGAAATTCTGGAAATGAGGACTGTACTCCCCTTCTTTTGAAGGAAATGTAGGGAATGGGCCGCTTGCCTGGCCCTGGGGAGTACACCTTGTTTAAGCTGCGTACACAGGAAAAATCATTGGGACATTCCCATGAGTAACCCAGACACACTCTGAACACACGGTTTAACCAACACTGCATGAAAAAGCCGGTTTATTTTGCTCAATTCAGAACACATACTGAAATGTCCACTGTTCCTGACCCAGGCAGTCATGCAGGAAGACATTTTCAACATGCAGAGCCCAACCGGTACATTCTCAATCCTGATTATAGTGTGTTAGGTATTAAATGTTATTTGCTCAACCTGAAAATGTGCATACACACAAACAAGACCAACAAAGTTGTTAGAAGTATCCCTCATTCAGTATTATAACACAGAATACCTGCATACCATACCAATGAAATGATGTGTATGGTAGACAAAAGGATGACATGATGTATATGGTGTACAGTAGCATAAACAGACCATAAGCAGACAAAATGTATACACAGCATACTGTATATTCACATCCATGTACTGTAAACCCAAATCTGTGAATCCCCAGGTCAAATTTATTACGGCATTATGATTTGTGTAGGGATACTTTAAAAAGAGAGAAAACCATTTCCCTCGAGTCAAATGAGCCATGACCACACAAGGTGCACATACTCCCTACCCTATGAGAGGAAGGAAACGTTTGACCTCTAACAGGCGATCCGCAGGACCTCCTAGACATCACAGGGCTACGAGGGGGCTTACCAACAACCACAACATCACGCCTTAACACAGGCTGTAAGAACCAGAACAATTTCAACTGGGATTATATGAAATCATATGTAAACAAACACAATTTACAAAGGTATAAAATAATGTTTAGCATGAACCCCATCAAATCCGAGAATATTCCTTGTACAGTACCATTTATGCATAAAAAGGATTGTGCATCTGTCTTTTGTGTCTAAACGTCTCTGTATGTATCAGTTGCTCCACCCAAGCATCCATTACGGGCTCTGTTTATTATGATGTGATTGTTGCCATGCTAGTGGACAGAGCTACTAAGAGAGAGTCTACAAAGCCAATTTAAAAGATCACAGGATTGTGGGTAGTGCAATTACTGTAAAACAGTGGAGTGGAATGGGGGTGGAAGATTTAAACAAACATGTCTATGGTTTATTAATAATAAATTAGCTTTCTATATAACCATAATAATTTCCTATATGTCTGACAAACCTAATGACGTTTATTTACAAAATGAGCTCATTATGGCGTAAAAAAAATCTAATGGAAATATATACTGAAACAATGATGAATTTAAATACACAGAAACATTTTAAAAACGAGAGGTTAGTATTACCAGTAGATAGGTAAGAATGGGGTGGGGGGAGGGGGGACTAGTACACAGTCACTAACAAGCACCTTGCCATTACCTTGACCTTTTGGGAGCGTAATTCCTGTCGAGAGGACAGTTTTGCTGATGGAGGGGGGGACTGTGAAACCCCGGGCAATGGAGGGGTGGAGCGTGGGGAGGGGGGAGAGTATTTAGCCGATGGGAGTATAAACGGCAACGACATCTCTGAGGACAGGGGAGAGAGACGTGGAGAGGCATTCTGGGAAATTTCCCCCTGCTGATATGAAGATGAGAACAGTTATACATGCTAAAGATGAATGGTTAGCGTTAGCTACAGGGCACTTGTCACAAACAAGGACAAAAAAAAGACCCGTAACTAATTTTCTAGCATTAAACTATGTTTAGATGGCTGAGCTTAATCAATGCAGGCAACACTACAATTGGTGTAACAATTGTGAAAATGGGATTATTTACTTGTCTTGCCATCTTTACTTGTCCGCTGTGCTGTAGAAAGGGTCCAAATAATATTACTTATTGGTGTTACAATTTTAAGTTACTTTTTTGTAATGAGGGAAAATCATGTAAACAATCTTGGTTAATTTTTGGTTATTAAATAAAATTAAAAATAGTTTTTAGTATTTACTTCTACAGTGCAAATAATTGAAGTTCAGTAAACTTTCAAAATTCTTACACTGATTTTAAGAAACATATCTAATAATTCTCATAACAAAAAATGTGATGTGCCTCTATTCCTTAAATAAACTAAAAAAATACCACAGTGTATCATATTCATAGAAAGCTTTATAGAATTGTGATATTTTATTGAAAATTCAGTTATAAGCACTACCTCAGTATCTGACCCCTCACTAAGAGCAGGCTGGACTGGAGTAAATGTATTTGATGTCAGGGACTCATTTTTGTCTTCATTTGGATCCTCCTCTATAAACAGTTTGGGCAGCTTTTCTGTTACATCTGCTTCCTGGTGATAAAACCCCTCCTCTTCTACAAACGCACCCTTTGATTGGCTGGCCTTAATGATTGACACTAACTCCTCGCACAGGTCATCTTCAGGGTCTTTTGGAAACAAGGTATCCTGGGACTCTTGCTCCTCAAACACAACCAAGTCAATAGGACTGCACAGTTTAGGCGAATCTGTCTTGCCTGATTCGTGATACTTTTTGCTGTTTGAGAACAACTGCAGTTCTTTCTCGGGTAAATCTGCTTTATGGATCTCTATGACACTGCTAGACCTGGGGCTGGAGTCAAATGTGGGTGAGGTGGGTGAAGGAGTGAAGGAGGCTGAGGTGAGGTAAGGCTGAGGTGATGGGCTGGGATCAGGGGACATGTAGGACTTTGGAGAAGAGATGGGAATGAAGTGGCCCTCTTTGAGTGAAGGAGTGGAGATGCGGGGAGTAAGGGAGAGAGGAGAGCGCCCCAGCATAGTGGAAGCAGGAGAGGGGGAAATGGCAGAATCCAGCCCTTCAAAATCTGGTAGGAAGTTGGAAGGGAAGGGAGGAGGAGTGGGGGCAGGAGTTCCAGAAGGAGACAGACCCAGAGTGAGGGCCAGCCACTCACTGGTGATGGCCTGGAGGTGCGCCGCTCTCTGCAGGCCGGGTGAGGAGGAGGGAAGTGGACAGAGAGCTGGGGGTGGAGGGCTGCAGAGGGTACGTGCAGATGATGGCTTAAAGAGAGA
>JAZGTI010015899.1:0-13096 GCA_036877585.1 Botia kubotai
TTATCACATTTTTAAGTTTAAAGATTCACGCAGACACTACAACAGTAGGTGTATTACTAAAGTAAATATAATCTATTTATCACATTTTTAAGTTTAAAGATTCATGCAGACACTACAAAAGTAGGTGTATTACTAAAGTAAATATAATCTATTTATCACATTTTTAAGTTTAAAGATTCACGCAGACACTACAACAGTAGGTGTATTACTAAAGTAAATATAATCTATTTATCACATTTTTAAGTTTTGTTTCGATTAAAAATTTATTTTATGTTTACTAACTTATTGGAATAGACATATTACAACAAACTGATTTTGAATAATATATTGTTTAAAACTGCAATCTGTAACTTCTGTCTCTCTATCGCCATCTCTGTTTGAAACAAAACTGCAGGTTCCTTTATATTTTTTTATGTATGTTGAAGTCAAATAAAGTCAAACTGACATTTCCCAGAAAATCAGACCTGACAGCTCAAATTATAATTTGATTGTGAATCAGGGTGAGGAGATTGTGTTGAACACTCATCTGTTATGAACTTGCTCAATAACTTATTTTTGTTTTTTTGCAGCTTTAATTGTTATAAATGCTTGTGATATTTTTCTTTAAAATAAACAACTATTTGTTTGATATTTTTTAATCTGATGACAGTCATGCTTTTTTGTTTGTGGCATAAGTGTCTGGATATTCTCTGTGTGTGTGTGTGTGTGTATTCAGGGTCAGATGCTGTAAGTCTGTTGTTACAGTCTCTGACAGGCAGCATGTGAGAACAGTCAGACTGGCTGTGATGAATCTGCTGTCAGGATGAGAGCTGCTCTGCTTGTCACATTCTCACAGACCACAGTATTGTGCTCAACACTCACTGAACCTCCGTCACACACTGATCTGACCTGAGACTACAGCACGACCCACAGAGAGCTACAGAACGAGTATTTTATGACGCTTAGTCTTTTAACTCACAATCTAGTAATCAGCCCCCAAAGGAAAAGGGGGCACACCGGCCCATCTCTGCTACAAAATACCAGCTTAGCACAGCACAGCCCTGTCTGAGCAGGGGCCCAACACACCACTGATGGAGGAGAGACACTCCTAACAACTCCTAATAACAAATTTAAAGAAATTAAAAAATGATCGTGTTTCAGGTCTGGTTTGCTTACTGTAAAGCAAACACACGGACTCCAGTGAAAATAAGACCAGTGCCAAACTGTGTAATGACCCTCTTGACAATGGACCATTACTGAGATCTTAATAATGACACTGTAATCTCACCTCGCATCACCTCCTCTATAGACTCTGTTGTGGTAGTAGTGGTGGTTGTCTTGGCAACGTTGGAGAGCTGCTCACTGGTGTCTTGTTCTTCGGCAGTGTCCTCAGTGTTGTCATCGTCCTCGTCTTCCTCACCGTCACCGTCACCATCCTCATCATTGTCCCAGACCTCCTCTTCCTCATTGTTCATTTCCTCCTCATCATCAGTCATCACAGGCTCAGGTCTTGTTGGGGCTTGTTCTCTCAACACCCTGTGTGGATGAAAACATCACAACATGGGTGAATAGAAACAAAACACAATAAGAACATTGTAGAAGAACAGAGTGCAATATTTGGGTTCCAGAAGTAAATATTCCATCAGTTTACTCCCTAAATTCATAAACATATTGTATTGAAATCAACACTAAACAACACGACGCCACAATAGCAGTGTGACTTCATTTTCAAAAAACATGTTTGACTGAAGAGAAATGCACCAATCAGTGAAGACGCCGTTTTCTTCTAAACAGAATCTGCAACAAAACAGCCCAGCAGCGGCCGTCCACTCCCATGATGCACTGCAAACGAAGTAAAGCAATCTCTCTACACTCTCTACACTCGCACACTGAGTGTGTAAGATTTGTTTACCTGCTGTCAGTGTACTCCGCTTCTGCTCCTCCCCACCACATGTCTGAGTTGGGCTCCTGCTGCTCCTCACTGTCCGTCTCCTTCTGCTCCTGAACAGGGCAGCACACAAACTCCACACCCCGGAAACGGTCGATGCCACAGGGCAACAGCATCCCGTAGTCGTGAAGATTCATGGAGCGATCGCTGCAGGACTGCAGAGAGGCAGCAAGAGCTAGAATTAAAACACTCTCATGAGATAAACAGAGATCAATTATACATTCCATTACAGTGCATTCAATAGATAGATTCTATCAGTATGTGTGTTCCCTGGCAACTGAACCCATGACCTTGTGCTCTTAACATGAGCTACAAAACAACAACTGAGCTACAGAAACACCATGTAGTGTCACGTGTGGTGTGACCTCTGACCTCTTTGGCCACTGTGTGCCAATGCAGGTGACCGTCACACATGTCCATCCGCTCCTGGTGCAGAAAGGTACATTTGTCTGGGACGAGAAGCGCGTCGCTTACAAACTCCCCGACTGCAACACAAACATCAAACACATGCAACGCTTACTAATGCATTCACCAGATGCTTCCCTGCCAATATGCAGTTTACATGGAAAATACACCCTAAGAAATGCTGATGATGGTTTGGGGTGAATCTGATCTTATCTGAGGGGGAGGTCGGCACAAAATCAGTCACGCTAAATGCATTAAACAAATATCCTAAAAATCCAGGTTAATACTGAAGCTTGGCAGAAAACTCAGCAGACAGAAGCATCAGGCTGTTAAAAGCAGGACAGAGTATCCCAGAAACCATTTCTGTTCTGCTGGTTGAAAGTCTCTTCACATCCTGATAGCAATCATTAAGTAAAGTGCTCTAAATATATATGTATTGTTTTCTGTGGAAGGCGACTGCAGTGATAGGATGTCCTATCGTTGAAGACGTGGCTTTGGAAAGCTTCATGTAAACACACATGTATATGTACATACGCACCCAGACAGCGGTACGGAACCACAATGTGTGTGTGACTGCGGCATGGACGGCGACCCATTTTACACCAGTTCTGGATGCTGATTGGCTGGTTGGCCTCCACCACATTAGTAATCTGCAAGTCTGGGTAAACCTGTGAGAGACATTTACAGTTATACACTTGACAGATGCTTTTATCCAAAGTGACTTACAGTGCATTTATGATATACATTTTATCTGTACATGTGTTCTCTGGGAATCAAACCCACAACCTGCGCTGTTAATGCAGTGCTCTATTAACTGAACCCACAAGAATTCATGTGTGTTTCTCTCTCTTCTGTCATCACCTGCTGGCAGTACTGAAGGATGCCCTCTTTGGTGGCGATGCAGCTCTTGGTGCCGGTTTGATCAGGCTCCCACTTGCCACTCTGGATGTTGATGTGCATGTTGAGTTTGCCACAGAACATGGCCACCTGGGGTTCTGCCAACAGGCCCACGGAGTCATCTGACGGCACCTGCCAACAGTCCAATCAACAGACAGCATGAGGAATCAACATCACACAAGCCATGACATGTGTGAGAAAGACAACATCATGAGACTCAGCTGAATAACTGAATAATGATGCCTGGCTCATAATCTGGACTTTAATGATCAGATCATTGTGAACAAATCTGATACAAACCAGCAATAAGAGAATCTCTTTTCAACATTGAAAGGCTAAATAACTCATTCATAGAGATAACTGATATGTGTTCTCCACTAAAATACAACAACTTTCAACAACAGACAGATAAAATCATTATACAGCATCTAGGTGGAGATAATGGATAATGATGTAAAGCGGTTGGTTGAAAAATTGATAGGATACAATCTAATCTCTCAATGACGGGTGCGAATGAAAATGGTCTGCAGACCGACCAAAGGTTTATAATTCTTTCCTCTGGGCATTGAAAGGGTCTAACACATGACCCTTGTGACCCACTGAGCAGCTGTCGGTCACTGATGTGTACTGGGTCCACCAGTATTCCTCTGATGCGCACTGAGGTGCAGCAGAAATAATCCCATCACATCCACCGTGCAGTTCTGCATTAAGATGGTTTCTTGAAAGAGCTACAGCGTCTACAGCGTGGCCCTTAAATGACAACAAACGTTTGCAACAACTCCTTTTAAACGACTATATCAAAGATAACAGCATGATGCATTAATTTTCTGTATCATGTTCACAGCACTTACAATGACTGTACATTCCTCACGTTAAGCCCATTATTAATAATCCAGACTGCACACAACACCTCTTACAATTGATTCAAAACACTGCTTGCCAGGAGAAACTGTAGACATCGCACTGCAGTACAGAGAACCGTGATCGTGCTGGAACTCAATCTTAATCTGTCTGCGTCCCTGTCGTGCTCTCGGTTTGCGGTTTTCCAGGCCGTCCTTCAATCTAAAGGGGAGAATCAAGCATCGCTCTACTTACTTCGATGGCGAGCGACAATGTCGTGGAGATGAGCAGCAGGAACGCCGTATGGTCCATGTTGAAGCCCGTGTTGTGTGTGATGATCTGAGCGGACGGGATTGTTGCCACACCGCTGCTCGGGTGAAGTCAGCTGACCGCCAGACGTGTGGAGACATGCAAACACTCAATCTCAGTCATATTCATTTAAATGAAACGTCGTTTTGGGTAACGTCCCTTTATACATACACATTAAGCCTATAGAAAAAGTCACACGTCTATGACTTTATAAATATGTTTTAATTAAATTGATTTCATTATCTATGTTTTTGTTGCCTCATCTGTTTTTACATGTTATTTTGGGCAATAACAGAGCTATACGTGTAGGCCAGATCTGGACAAATCTGTTATTAACACTGTATCTGCTGTGCATAACAAACACTCTTATTAAAGGTGAATCATGATGAACTATATAACTCTATAACGAACCTTTTTAAACATCTGTAGAATCTTTCTGTTTTACAAAAGAAAGAAAAGGTTCTTTTAGGAACCGTAGACTGAATGGTCTTTGGTTCTTCTATGAGGAGACCAGAACATGGTCAGAGGTTGAAGCTGAAGGTTTTGGACTTAAAGCAGATCTGACCAACATCTTCACATTAAGTGATGGTAGATTGATCATGTTCTGGAGGCACCGCAGGATTGCTATGTCAATATTACAGGTTCAGCTGACTTCCAGATTATTATACATTTTATTGATTACATAGTCAAGCACAACAAAACATTTCAAAAAGCCTAAACATACAAAGCATAGAGCTGCTCCAGGAAATATATCTCCTCTGATCGAATCACATGACTCATGAGTCCATACATTATAATAATATGAGTATGTAGGTCACTGGCGCTGCTTGTCACACCGTCACGCTACTCCCTCACGACGCACGACACGTCTAGCGCCATCTGACGGAAATAACGCAACAGTGCAGCCAATCCCGCAGCTGCGTTTGCTTGAATCTCTGGAAGTTACTTTCACTTACAAATGCAGTTTACTTTCACTCACTTGAGTACGCAAAAGGAAAAGAAAAAATGTAGTAAGGCTTAAATCTAGTTATGTAGGCCATCTCACAGTCACGTTAAACAACTGTTAAACGTGATTCAGTCACGCCTGCCGCGGAGGCGCGTCCACACACGCGCGCTACCTGACCGGAACAGACAGTATAAACTCTCAACACATCCATCAACCGATCCACCCATCCATCCATCCATCAACCGATCCACCCATCACAGCGCGGTGACTGCGGCGATCGGGTGAGTTTCTCTCGCAGGGGAAACATGAAGCTCAGCTTGTGTTTCACTTCTGCTTCATGTCACACTGCACACACAGCGACTAGCGTCGAACCCATTCGTAGCTCTTTAGTACGTAATTCCGCTTCTATGTTTTATACGCCATTACATTTGATCATTTATGTTATTTAATACGATTGTATTTGTCAGAACTTCTCGACCCAATCGACCCCCACTGCGTTCAGTTTAAAATTCATGCTCTGTGATTATGATGGTTCACATGGTTGAGTGTGAGAGAAAGCTCCCGTGCTCTGTGTCCAGTGGAAAGTTCTGCCATTATCGCTAGCGAATGATAAGGTGTCGCTGGCAGCAGATAAGTGTCAGATCAGTCTGCACTTTCAGTCTCGCCTGTGGTTTGTTTGGGGACTTTTGGCAGCAGCTACTGAAGGACTTCTCTCCTCCAGCACCAGCATGGAGACCGCGGCACTCACAGCTCTACTCATCATGGGTCAGTTGTTCTTTTGACACGTTTCAACCAATTTTTTTTTACGTTTTTGCTAAAAGAAACAAAAAACAGTCAATGAGTTTTCCCGTTTTACAACAGTACGCTTATAATAATGATTTATAATTTGAGTAATGCCAGTTTGGCTTAATTTGACGTCAGCACGTAAAGTAACCTGTAATTTTAAACAGATGACGACAGAGAGACAAAAGTGACGGATTGAAATTTGCAGCTTTCCACATAAATACAATATAATGCTTTGGTCATATGCACACTCGCTTTCGGTTTTGTGTGATGTATTTTTACTTAAAAGCAGTGGGACAGTCCACAGTTGCGCAGTCTACTGAAACAGGCGTCGTGGGAGAGCGTGTGCTGCTGCCTTGCCCCTGTTCTGATGAGCCTAAAGAACTGGTGTGGCAGATTGGTGATCGATTAGTGATCCATTACACCCAAAACAAAACACACAGCAGCGTCATAGATGAATCGTACGTAAACCGGACTCAGCTGTTTCTGAATATGAAGAAGACAAACTGCTCGCTGTTGCTCCTCAGTGTGTCTGTGGGGGATGCTGGCGTTTACACCTGTCATGTCATAACCATTGCTGGAACAAACGTTTGGACAAGGAATTCATCTGATGTCAATTTAACAGGTGAGTCTAAATTCATTTAAATGAGATCCAGCTAACTATCTGTCTGTCTGTTTCAGTCACTCAACTACCAGTTGTGTCAGTCATGTTTTAGTTACACGACTACCAGAAGTTAACTGTCAGATCAGTGTAGTGCATAACATGGAAGGAATTTAGCTTCCTGTTGTTGTACCATGTTGTGTGCTTCCCTTTATGCTTTGCAGGCCCTAGCACAGAACATGCTAATTTGCTTAGCTGTAGTCTGTGATGAATGATGTGATGTAGTTAATGACGCCAGTGAGAGCCACAGATTCAGAAACAAGCAGCAAAAAGCAGAACAGTTGTGACGACCAACGCTGCCACTGCAGCAGAACTGAAATTTATAGCAACAGACGATCAGAGAAGAACAGCAGCATGCTGCCATCACATCTGAGGGACATACAGTAGATGCTGATAAAATGCTTCTGTAACAGTACTGGAATGTCACTACACAGCAAAAGTTATGTGGTTGTGTTTAACAGAATGATCAACTCTGAAAACCAGCTTAGAAAGGCATGAATTTCCATGCTGGTCAAGGTTGGTTTAGTGTTGGTCCAGATCATAAAATAAAATTGGTCAATCAGCATGATTTCTGTGGTTATGCTGGTTATGACTGGTGGGGACACCATTGTCTCATACTGTACACCAGCATTTAAAACACACGCTGGTCTTCTGAGCAGGAAAGCAGCAAATGCTGAAATGTCCTTCAGCACTTAACATCTGCTTCAGGTTTTAGATGTAACTGTACACAGAACTATGATTTGTAGCAGTGTACATTACAGTAGGTGAAAATCTCATTCTCTCCTGGCAGTGTCTGATCACGTACAGTCCAACTCAGACGTACAGAAGAGAGATCACACAGATTTATCTTCTGTTCATGTTGGTATTCCTGTACTGCTGCTTGTGATAATACTGGCTGCTGGCCTGCTTCTGTTCAGAAGACATAGACAAAAGAAGGTAAACTCTCTCCATCTCTATATCTCTCAATAAAATACATATACATATAGAATATATAGAAATTGCTTATACTGCCTTTAAATGATGCAATTCTACCAGCAAATCTACCATAAACAAAAAATTACAGATTACAATATCAATGATAATAATAATCACCTGTAGTCCTTCAAAAACCTTTGATTACAGCTTTTCGTTTGTATTTATACACTATATATTTAAACGTACACTGTTTATATGTATATTAAATGTACACTGTTTATATGTATATTAAATGTACACTGGTTGTTGCAACTGTTCTCACTGCAGTTGTGTATTTTGCCAGCACAGCGTCTGGACTCTGGAGAGTGTTTGATGCGTTCAGTGTTTATCCACCTGAGGCGTTTCTAAAAGCCTGACTGACTGTAATATTTTTCTTTCTCTTTTCCCTACCTGCAGACCATCATCTACGCGCCGGCAGGGAACTGTGAGGTGTAGTGTGTGAGAACTCGTCTGAAAGTATCATGGAGTTTCTTCTGTTGTAATGCAAACTCTCCTGACTATGAAAGCCACACAGACACAGACTTGAGGCTGACACCAGAGCTTTCAACTGTGTTTGTATCTCAGCATTACTGACTGCTGTGTGCTGTTCACCTGTACCACTGTTACCTGACTAGCACTGAACTGTGTTAACACATACTGTGAATATGAGTCTTGTTGGCATTACACTTCTGTACATCTTCAGGACCTGTAGCCGTGTTCTTCTGCAGATCTTTTGAAGAACTGGTATGTGATACACAGTTTATATTTGGTCTTGTTCTTTCCTGGCGTGAGCTTCTAGCATTGACTTGTGACTCATTAGTTTGAATCAAATGACTTTTACTGTATGTTACTGTTTATATTTTTACTACAATCATTTGCTATGCACATCTCATCTTAGCATCTGTATGTCTCCTGTATGGGCTGTTTTCTTTACCTGGTTTTCATTTATGTGGAAGGAATGTATGGTATTCCCTATGGGATATGTGCTTTTTTACTGTACTAAATTTCATTTACTTTAAATGAATTTGCTAAGTGCTTTAAGCCTGCAGAGGCAATAAACCTTTGAAAATACATTTTCCTGTGTGTACAACGTCTTTGAATCATTTATTCCACTCTGACACACACACACACACACACACACACACACACACACTGCCCTGCTCACTGATGAACATATAGCTTGTTATATTCATTGCCCTGTTGTCATAAACCTCTTAAAACATAAAGCTGAATGTTGTTATGAATGTGTTGAAATCAGATGTGAGCAGTTTTAATAAGTAACCAGAGCAGAAATTCTCTTTCCTATCTGACTTTTATCTGTTGTTTACACGGTCATGCTTTAGTTTCTGTGTGACACAGTTAATGAACAGATTATTTGCTCGCTGTTGAATGATGTCAGCAGACTGTATGAGCTTCATCATATATCAATATATAAACGTCATTTAGATATCATATAATTTTACTGATTACAGTTTCTTTAGTAAATATGTTTATTGTTTCCTGTGCTGGGTCACAGCTGGCAGATAATGGACTTCCTCTTTGTAATGAGGTCAAGAATTTAACAGCTTAAATCTCTCTGTGTTATTTAAATTCAATTTAAAAGGATTTACTAAAATCATTTTCATCATTAACCATTTTTAGGTTGTAAGAATGTTGCCCTAATGTTTCCATTACGTAATAAGAATGTTAAAAATGTTACTTTGAAAATTCTAGGAACGTATTTTTGTATGTTTTTAAATGTTGTATTAATGTTGCATTGTTGCTTGGTTATAAGAACATTCAAGCATTTTTTTTAAGTCTGTAACATTTTTTAAACGTGACCAACAACTTAAGAATAACGTTTTTGATATATGTGATATAGTAAAAACGTTACTGCAAGAGAACTTTCAGAGAATGTTAGCCAATGTTCTAAGAACGTTCCCTGTTAGCTGGGGCATCCATTGAAGTGACAGTCCAAAGTTTTTTATAAGCACATCAGACTAATGATTATTTTGTCTGTTCTGTTTTTGTTTAATTACAAAGGTTTGAAAAGAATCAGAAGGTTGTATTAAAGTAAACAGCTGTGGTTGTGTAGATGTCACATGTTATTTCACAACATACCTGTGAACCTACTTAGCCTTCAACTACAAAAGCTTTAAAACAGATAAGACAGAAAGAACAGACAAACACAAGAGCAGATAAAACAACATCTCCAATGAGAGTATTCAAAAAGATCCTTCTGACCTTGAGGGAGGGAAATACTTTCTCTGCTCTTGGAAAGTCCCACGCTGATGTCAGAACAACCATGGGTCATTTTTTGAATGGGATGTTGTTTTAATTGTAAAAATGGAAAAATCCTTCTTTAATGAAGTTTGTCTGATCTGAAACTCGCTGTGGTAACGTAAGGCTAAAGCATCTAGGAAGTTATTTGACTAAAACAGGAAGAGGAGAGGAAAAACAAGACACAATTTGGCACAGTCTTGAAAACACAAAACCTGTTTTGTGTCTGGTAAATGTTTGTGTGTCTGTGTGTGCGAATGTGGTCTGGAGAAGTTTCTGTAAAACAAGCTGTGTAACATTTTATGAAACATTTGATTTATAATTTAAGACCAAAATTGTTTCGCATTATTTTAAACTTGCTTAAGAATATTCTGGATATATGAACCTTTTTTGGTGTTCATGTAGCTCAATTAGCAGAACATTGTGTTAGCAGTGCAGAGGTTGTGGGTTGGATTCTCAGGGAACACATACTGATAAATGTTGATAAATGTAAATATGTTGAATGTACTGTAAATTGCTTTAGATTAAAGCGTCTGCCAAATGCATAACTGTAAATGTAACTTTGTCAGCAGAAAACCAGGATGATAGACGGGGTAATCTTGTGAAGCTGGATAGCCTGCTTATTCCAAACTTATCCATAAACCACTAATAAAAATATGTATTGTACAGAATTCATGGTGATCACTGGCTGTCAACTTCAGTTGCAGTTTTGCTTGTTTATTTGATGTTTAAAATGCTGGAATTTGTCAAATAAATTAAGTGTCAACACTTCTGTACATACAAAGTACATCTTGTGAGATGTTTGTTCTTCTCTTCCTCGGTTCACCTGTAAGTGTCTCTAAGACCATTAAACCCACCACTGAAATAAAGACAAGCAGGAAATCATGTTTAGATGATCAAAACACATTGATCCTGTTACGAGGAGAACATGAGAGAGTTCACCCGCTTTCCTTCCAAAGATCAGATTAGAGGCCTTTCACTGAAAATCTGTAAACAAAGTTTATCAAAAGTGTGTTAGGACTTTTTATTGCCTTCTCATATCAGCTTCTTTTGAAGATTGAGTGAAATATAAAAATGATTTCTGGGTCACAAATGAGTCAACAGATTCCAGTGATAAAACAGATTGACATGTTTATACATCACACAGAACTGAATCATTTCTCATGAATTTCACAGAAGGTCTACAATAATGCTAATGTAAGATTATTGATTGATCTTTTTTTAGGGTTATTATAGATTTATGTTTTCAATTAGGTTTCTGTTTATTTATTTATTTGCAATTTGTCCTTTTAGATTGAAACTAAAAGGACAGATTAATTAGAAACCAGTCTATAAGCAAGTCACATGGGTGCTGTAATATGTATGTATATATATATGAATGAATATACAGTAATTGGATTACTCTACTGTCATACAAACCAGAAGCTGTACAGAGAGAAGCGCTGTGAGTGTTGCCCGTGTTGTGCCTCTTTCAATGCTCCTCTGGTGCCTAACATGCAACCGCTTGTAAAAACAAACCATGCATTTGACCACAAATACAACCAAGAAAACATGGCTACCATAGTAGTCTACTGGTTTTACTACAATCAGTAGTGAAAAAACAAAAATAAAAACTGGGGTTATACAAATGGTAATTAGTCTAATAAAATCCTGGTTGATTTTGTGCGGGATGTATCAGTGGGCTTTGCTCTGTCCTGAACAGTGAAACAGTTCTCAGACTGATGAGTCAGTGTAGCACACGTCAGCCAGTGTTTCACAACAAACGTTTTACAGTTTGTTTGCTTTCAGCGAATACTTGTGGTAAGAGTCACTGTGTTAAGTGTTCTATCATGTAAAAGGTTCTTCATCTTCTGCTTGGCTGGACTCCATCACAACAACAGTGCAGACCTGTTTTCTAACGGTAGCCAAATGTACAACTGATGTTATAGCAAACGGTTGCTTTTTAGATGATGAGTGAAACTATCACTCATCAGTGTATCTGCATACCTCCACTCTGAAGACAGGGCTGGATCTTATGCTAATAAAACTAGCTTGTTATTGCTAGCCTCTCCAAAAATAAACTGAAAGAAAACTTCTACTGTTCCTGCAAGAACGTTTCTGATCATTTTGAGAAACCTTTAGAGAACATTAGCCACTGTTCTGAAACCATTACTGTTTAATAATCTGCAAAATGTTTTTATTACTGTTCAAATATCTTGCAAATTTACATTTGCTGGGCTAACACATTCTGGAAGATGTCTTGTGTAGGTATGACTGGTACTTTCCCAGAGGATAATGCCATATGTGAAAGTCCCAATTAAGGGGCCCAAGTATGGTCATGAATTTCTGACACATGCTCAATACAGTTGACCACTCACAGTACATTAGGCTGTACACTGGAGGTTTTGGGGAGGGGCTTTAAAGAGAGGAGCTTACATCTGAAGAGTGTGATGAATAAAGTACATTATGATAAAAATGTGCTTTCGAACATTAAATCATTTAAATGTATTCTAACAGATACCAATAATAAAATGATTTTTATTAAAAAAAGACTTTTTATTAATAGGTGCTCTTTAAAGTTCAAGAAGTGTGAAGTAATTTCTGTAAGGCAAGTGACAACTAGCAAAACTGTAGCCGTACGTTTGTTTGAACAGTCTGACTGATGTAACAATATTAAATTAAACAACAGCATGAGTCTGGTGTGGAAATAAATGTTTCATCCAGTGTGTATCTATGTGTTCAGTGCGTATGTATCTATGGGTTCAGTGCGTATGTATCTATGTGTTCAGTGCGTATGTATCTATGTGTTCAGTGCGTATGTATCTATGGGTTCAGTCAGTGCGTATGTATCAATGTGTTCAGTCAGTGCGTATGTATCTATGGGTTCAGTGCGTATGTATCTATGTGTTCAGTCAGTGCGTATGTATCTATGGGTTCAGTCAGTGCGTATGTATCTATGTGTTCAGTGCGTATGTATCTATGGGTTCAGTCAGTGCGTATGTATCTATGTGTTCAGTCAGTGCGTATGTATCTATGTGTTCAGTGCGTATGTATCTATGTGTTCAGTGCGTATGTATCTATGGGTTCAGTCAGTGCGTATGTATCTATGGGTTCAGTCAGTGCGTATGTATCTATG
>JAZGTI010015900.1:0-13096 GCA_036877585.1 Botia kubotai
CTCCAAATTGTCAGTGTAACAGCTGTTGACTGTCAAATACTGCTTACTGCTTTGAAATGAAAACCGCAAAAGTACATACTCCAAATTCTCAGTGTAATGGCTGTCGGCTGTTAAACACTGCTTACTGCCACATGACATAACTGCTGGCTTCATGTTTTTGAGTCACAGAAAAACCGGTTTGAGGTGCAAGGAGAAATTATATCATCTGCTTTGTTCTTGCAAAACCATTTTTTATAATCCTCCCAAGGCAAAACATTTCCACTGAAGTTATTTAGCTTTACTAACGATCGCTTTACTATTAAAATCAGTTTCTCAGTGATAAAACTGTTCCATGGAGAAACTAATCCTCACACTATAATTAGTAATAATCTGTAAAGTCTTTCCGTTACTCTAATGTGACCAATGTCAGTAACAGGAAATTCACATCCACAACCTGAGGCAGGAAATATTACTACAAGATGATACAGTGTTAAAATGAGATTAGCCTCATTATATAACAAGTATTTATCGTCTCAAGGACTGTGCGATCATCCCTTGACTTACATAAGAAGAAAGACAGGGGGTCAATTGGACTCATACTGTATGTGTGTCATGTGACCACATCATTGCGTTTGTATTGTATTGTTGTGTTGTATTGTCTTACACCACGTCCTAACCAGCCTTGATGCTTGTTTTCCAGCAACAAGGAATTTTCTGCCTAGAATAAATGCAAAACTGCCGCATTCAGATATTAGAAATTAGTGATCATTTTGAATCGATAAGATTTCACTATAGACGGGGCTACCTGGCACAATGGCGCATTATTAGAAACAAAGCAAACATGAATTGTATTGCCACTTGTTGCTTGTATGTTTATCAAAGCATTACTCACCTCTTTCTGTCTTCGTTCACAGATGCTGTCAGCCTGCTGAAGAGACTTCTAGAGCCAGACCCAGAGGAGAGACCCAACATCCACCAGGTGATGGCCGACTCATGGCTGCAGCTGGGCAATCCTCACACTGGAATTCCTTATTTGAACAGGTCAGCCAACTCATTCAGATCAAATCAGATTTCACACTTTCTTTTACACTTTATGACTCTTGAATAATTTGAATAGTTCTGAATGGCTAAAATGTCCTTTTCACCTTTTAATTCAGGATCCACATAGAGGAGATCAACCATACGGTGCTGCTACACATGACCGAGCAAATGGGCTACAAACACAGCGAGGTACTGAGCGCGGTGCTAACCAACAAAGCCTGTAATACGTTAGCTGTTTATTTCCTCCTCAACAACAAGATGAAGAGGCTCTCAAAGGAGTACAAGGTAGGTCTGAGGCCTCGTTTATGTAGGGTACTAGGGTATCCAGTTCGCTCTGAAGAAAGAACGTCAGCTTCTTCCATTGTATAACTTCATTGTACTTGCGTTTTTAGGAGAAACAGCACAACATGGAGGAGAAAAAGAAGAACGAGCTGTTTCAGACTCAATGGAGGAAACCCATCGAGAAGATCACCATTCCACCCAAGCAGACACCTATCTATCTCGCGGCCAGCAAAGTCGCAACCAAAGAGAAGAAGCACAGAACAGGTGAGATATGATCTTAGACAACACATGACATGCATCTAATCAACCTGGCCTAGTTGTTTTGTGATCTGACAGTAGACCGATGCGTGACTGATCATTACACAAGGGAGATCAAAACGAGAAAAACCTGATATTAAAAAAAGAAATGGTACAAAATAATACATGTGTTTTTAATATTGCTGTTGTATAACTGATTGCTGTTGTATAACCTCTGTCACCCAAGGGGTGACACATTCCATCATTTGTAGTCAGTTAAGTTGAAAGTAAAAAATAAAAAAACCCTCAGGGCTGTTCAAGGTTGCTGTCACGTAGAAAGATCAATAAGTTCAAGTCTAAATATTTAAGATGTCCTGATTAGCAATGTGCAACAGGTGTGCTATAAATGGAACTTGTTTCACTCATCTCTAATTCCTGTTTGCCTTCTGTTTGCCAAGTCACACCTTACAAAGTCACTTGAACCTTTATGTCACATGTTAAGCAGAGAGGTTTGTTGGAATTTCTTTGGAAGGCTTAAATGATCTTGTTCATGTCTGTAATAGGTGGTACAAATTACTTATTCAGGACTGCACAAAGGAGTGCTAGTATTTTTAACTGGAACTTCTTAGGAACTAAGGATATACAATAGATGTTTGTTTTACAACGATTTGCTTCATCTATTTTGAATTAACTCTTGAATTCCTCCTCTCATAACTTCAGGTCTTCTGAAAGCCGTGACTGGAGGTTTTAAAGATGTTTACTCAGGACGTGGCGGTTGCATCACTTCCTCCTCTCTAGAGTTCCTGGATATCCACCCGCTGTTTCCCAACAATCCGCAGCCAGCACACCCTCAACCCAAGACCCAGACACCCCGGAAAGATAGCTTCAAACAGCCCCCAAAAGCTGTCAAAGTCCCAGCCCGCCCCCCTTCGTCTCTTGGTGCTCATTCCTGGGTTTCTGAAAGTAAAGAACCGAGCAAGGAATCTCCTCCATCCCCGTGGTACAAGCTGATCAACGGCGCTCTCTCTCCACCTAAACACGTATCCGCCTTCCAGCCTGAAAGCGCGTACTTAAAGAAGGCCACGATCCCCAACCCGCCTTTATTCATTGTCAAACCCCAGTTCAAGAAAATCCCTTCTAGTACAGACTGGCCCAGCTCCACAGATTCCAGCGGAAGTGCTCCCAGCAGCGGGGGCAGCGATGAGTCAGACAGCCCTCAGCACTGCAGCAAGTTTCCTTCCATGGGTATCGGGCAGATTATAAAGAAAAAACTGCCACCCTTTATCTTCCCGCTGCCTCCGTTTAGGCCAGAGCCGACAGTAGAATCTCCAACCCCGTATCACATGCAAACCCTGCACTGTACCTCAGGGGCTCTCAAAACCCTGTGCTGATGACAAGTCTGTGCAGTCTTTGCAAATAACTACATATTATCAGATGTATGCAGTAACGTGTTAGCTCCTCAACGATGCTATCGGTGTGTACAGTTGGGCTTCCAACGTGAAAAGAGGCCAAATTTACGTATAACCCCACAGTGAATTATTTGGCACGCATTTAAAGTATGTACGCACAGTTTGCTTGAGTGAAGGTTTGCTGAAAACATTTTGGTTCTGATCACTGTGTACTAATAGGTCTTTAAGCAACATAGCCACAGGCCAAAAGATGCCGAAATTCAAGTTCACATGCGGCAGCAAATTCGTTTAACGCGCTTCTAGTCAAATGCCGCGAGCCACCTGCTTTTAACGCACAATTTAACGTCTATGAATCAAAGCTGTCACTGCCCACAGTAGCCACACTAGTGTGTACTAACGTGTACTTTAGAATGTGTTTAGAATCTTTAGGTTTGTGTACAGTAACACAGCCAAGACTGTTAACGAGCAGTTGGAGGGTTTTTAAAACGCGTTTATTCCAGCAAATAAGTCATCAATCGTCATTTTTGAGATGTTACTTTAATCAACCTCAAATTGTAATGACACTCAGGTCAACGACGCTGAACTAAAGAACTAAAGTACATTTTTTCAGGCTCATTTTGAACCTGTTGTATAACTGTCAATATTTTACTGGAAAACAACATTCCTCATTTTCTTCCTCCTCTTGGGGATTGCTGGCATTTTGTATAGCCTTAAATATCTTGCATTCAGCCTTTAGGCTACAATGGGAGATTGTCCATTATTATTCAGACTCGGTGTGTTTGATTATCTGTAGTGTATAAGGATCATTTTACCTGCTAAGCACTGTGTTGATTGAAATAGTAGCTTGTGCAACAGTGTGTATATAAGTAAAGGGTGAGCTGGTTATAACTGGGATGATGTCTTTTCTCCACATCGAACGAAAGAGATTTACAAACAGTCTGTAAATAGGACGCAAGTGTCTTTCATTCTATGTGTTAAGCGGTGAATCGTGTTGTCATTTTACACTGTTTTAGATTCACAAAGCAGTCTCTTACCTCTTACCAAGTCTTCATGTGCACAGAAGACTATGAGCTGTCGAAAAATGAACTTTGTTTCTGATTTTACTACACTTTTGCATGCACACCAGAATTTAAAGAAAAATGTAATGTCAGTTTTTTGGTGACACGTCTTTGTACTTTTGTTACAGTGACGATGAATTTAAAGGTCTTTTGTAAGTTTTTGTATTACTTTGCTTTTATTGTGCTAAAGGAGATTTTTACGCTGTAAAAAAGATTTTAGAAATTTATATTCAAAGATGATTGTGTTCTAAATTTTCTATCTTACCGCAGCATATGTTACTTTTTCACACATTCAAATAAACGCACAAAAAATACAGACCAGCATTGTTTTGTCATTTAAAATGGAACCATTTTAGATGGTAATATAAGCTTTAACAGAATCTAAATTTCAACAGACGTCTGAGAACGAACAGGTGACTTGGTGTAACTGTACACTTTTCCCATGAGAAACCGGCAATAACCATAAAATGACTGACAGCTGAAAGACCCTGTGTCAGATAATCCAGTCAGCTGCACCCTCACTTGCACAAACACACTCCCTCTTGTGCCCCCATACAGCAGACAAATGGGGGGGGGGTCAGATATATACACTGTAGCCCAGATAAATCTGTACATCCAAGCTGCTAAAGGCTGAGGGACAAAAGAGGCCGCAAAGTATATTAAAGCAAAACTCTTTGTTTACACAAGGTCCTCGAAAATCCTTGAGCAAGCTATGTCATAAAGCCCCATGGCTTATCAATGCATCTAATGCGAAGTAATACCCAACAACAACAACACAAGGTGATGAAACACTAAGCTTATTCTGTGCGTGAGCTATAGTAATGCAGAACAGAGATCTGACGTAAAACTAAATCTCATGCAGCTATCAGAAGGACATAGTGATAGTAAATAGTGTAACATAACATGATACCCAATGATTGACATTTATGGTATTTAAATACAACTTCACAGTATTTTAAAGAATATCATGGTACTACCACAGTACATGTCTAAAAAAACATGTCATTTCACTGCCACTTTCAAAAAACAGTGACAGAGCAGTCAGAAGAACTAAGAACAGGAAGTCTCAATTCCCTGCAGCTGTCCAAGTTTAACAAAGGGGCTCCACAAATGTAGATTTAACCTGCTTGACGTGACCTGCAGGACAAAAGGGAGCAGGGAAGGAAAAATTTGAATCTTAAAACCAGAATCTTAGAACCTTTACAGTCACCAGTACTGACACAAACAAACATGCCTACAAGAGTATCACAATTTAACAAGGCTGTCACAATGTCAGATCTGTTTTGCTACAGAGCTAAGAGCATCACATGAGTTTAAGTCAAATGAAGGCCCGCTCAATCTCTCAATCTGTTCGGGCTTAGACCCTCATTGAGACTAATCCTGTTTTTAAAGGGTTTTCTATTTTTCTTTGTGTCTGGAAAAAAAGATAAAATAATCTAGCGTCCTCACAAGATGAATATAGAGAAAGGGAGACACAAATAATGTAAATATAAAGTGATTGTTACATAAGTCTAGCAAATCTGTCCTTGCAAAGCGTCACTTATTATGGTTTGGATGACACTGTTGTTTTCCGTCCTAATTGCAGAACAATATGTACCCGAATACAAACAAACACACTTGCGTAAACGGAATGACAGGCACGTAAAATGCGGAGGGGTTTTGAAACACTGTAATGAATTTGCATTTTAGCAAGAACTGTACAACTAGCGAATCCAGTTTTTAATTTGGCAGTGATTGCAGGGTTTGACTCTACAATGCTTGTTTTTATTCACCGCGCGTTTCGTCCACCGGGTCTTTTGCAAAGAGGTAACCTTCGTTTAATCAGACTGTCTGCGTTATTGATCACCGCCCGCCCAGTCCTCCAGGACGAAGTGTGTGTGTGTGTCTGGACATTGAGATGGAGGTGGATGGGGTGGGCAAGATCATACGGAAAAGTGCCGCGCATCAGCATTCCGGTTCACGCGCGATGCACTCCGAGATTGCAGCCGGCGTGCATTAATCAAAATGACAGCCGCTGGCGGGGCAGGTGAACTAATGGGGGCTATAGGAAGACAAATAAATTCATTGCAATTTCTACACACAGACAACATACAACCAAAATGCGTGACTGTGAGCAGTCGCGGCGCGTGCGGAGTCGTGCATCTCCGCAGAATACAAACTGCAAACATGATGCAACAGCATCACGTGGTATACGTTTTTAAGTAAAGTCGCTATTTTAATGCTACCGGGTTTACAGAGGGAATGAATGGAACTCAAAGATAGCATGAAAGACAACTCTCCGCGGACAGGTGGGGGCGGGGGAGGAGAGACGACTCCACGTCACCAGCTTGGCGGGCCGACACGCGAGCTGGCTGGCTGGCCGTCCAATAAGGAAACGACGGATGCGATGGCAACAGGCTCTCGTGGTAGCATGCGCGCTTTGTTTCCATGGCAGCATGGCCCTTGGATACAGAGTTCTGGTTGGTCCGAGGCGCTGTTGTTATGCTACCCCAGCATGCAGGGTTGGGGGTGCGCGCTCGCAGCTTCTGGGGTATCCATGTGAATCTTTTACCCGCCTCTTTGTGGAGAGTGTTGCTAGGCACATTAGACAGGAACTGTAAACAAAACAAATGGCTTCAGCCCCCCCTGCCCCCCCTTCCCACTCCACATGCACCATCCACTTGTTATTGAACCAATTCAGAGAGGAACGGGGCGGGGATGTTTTGATGCAAAAGATTAAACATCAAAAACAAACAAGTGGAGGGAAAAACATCCAACGTGTTGCTTGAGCCCTTTTATTTATCACGTGCCCATCAGAGTAGATACACAAATACTAGCATCACATATAACAACACAGGGGGAGAAACACATATGCTAACCAGCGAGTCAGTCTACATCTACCAAATAACATTGATGTGATATTACAGATGTGCTTAGTACTTGCATGTACAAGTAGCAAATACGAACCTTCCTGGACAAATCTAACAGAAAGAAGTTATGTTTGCAAAACCTCAACCAACACGACAAAGAGAATTGTGGGATTCAGACAACGTTAATTTTCAGTCAGGGAAACAGATATTTAAAGATACTGATCTTTAAAACAGCTCTGTAACACCTCGCTTTATTTTCCCGAACTGCACTGGAGGTTATTCTCAATTTCCAGCAGCCGTTGTCCTATTATCACAGCTAAAGATTTTATCTGGAAAGCACAAGAGAATGTGAGGTCAGACAACAAGGCAAATTGTGTGTCTGTTAAATGTTGCATTAATAAAAAATAACGTGCAAAGCCATTTTCTTGATTAAAACACATAGATGCACCAGAACAATATTAAACGATTCAATCTGGAAAATAACTCAATCATAACATTATAGACATATCCTAACGTATCTTTCAAGAAACTTTACAATTTTATACTGACATCTAGTAATAGCTTATTTTGACATAAACAGATAGACATGAATAATATAATGAACACATGTACCTCATATTCTAAAAGACGTAACTGTTACACCTCTTTGTTGATTAAATTCTTTTACTCTATATCTATTGTTTGCTGGTCTCACTGACCAAACAAAGAACTCTTGCATCACGACAAAAGCGCCCTCTGCTGTTTACTCGTGTTACACAATAACGCAAACATACACATACGTACATGCATAGTGTATTTTAACCATAAAAGAAAACATAAAAAACACATTTATTCATTTATTTAAAGAGTGAAAAAAAACATTTAACATTTAATTTCTATTTATTCTCCAATTTAGCAATTTATCCTACATTATATAAGGGTATATAAGAATAACAGTTTTGTCGTCTTTCTCATAAAAAATTCATACTCAACATAAGCATTAATCTCTGTATTTGTAAAACAAGAAAAATAAGAAAGGTTTCTGTTTACTTGCTATAAATGTAAAGATCTGTAATTAAAACAGATACTTTACCTCAGTCATCTGCTGCTCAACATTGTCTTGGTATTCCAGTGTTACTGGCGTGTCTTCGCGATCTAAATCTGGCATCTGCTGGCCTGGACTACCCAATACATAACTACAGAGGAAAAACAATCAAATCCTCTATTAGATCAATTACACATAGCGGTAAACATGTTACCCCCTCCAAAAAGGACAATAGCTAAATGACACAAAAGAATGTGGATGTTAGGGTACTTACCTTTCAATAGTTTGAACGTTAAAACAGAAAAGTGATCTCTTAAAATCAAGGGTTTTTGGAGTCGATATGTACATGATCCCTAATTCTGTACAACAGCCGTGACAAGTGAGGTTGACAACAAGGCTGAAGGAGAGAGACAGAAAGAAAGGCAGGGGTTCCACTTAATGTTAACGGGAAGTTAACGTTATTTATTTGGCAGTTTAATCTATACTAAGCAAGTATCTCACCACCCAAGCTCCTTTCGGGTACCAGAAACAAAGGGCTCTTTGCCTATGACAACATTGTCACTAACCCCTGAAAATTATAAAGCAAAAGTAAAGACAACGCATATAAAGGATTACAAGTACATGCAGGGAAATAACCAGTATTTTCCAGACAGAAGCAACAGATATATCATAAATATTTTACGTTTAAGCAGAATTTGGTTCCGCTCCTCATCACTGCCAGCCCAGGACAAGGAGTCACCGATGGGCAGCTTGCATTTGCCGCACATAAACACCGCCGGACCTTCACTTGCTCCATCTTCCTCCACTCGGCTACTGCTGTCCGCCGCACTCTCACAAACGGAGTATGTTTTATTACTACTGTCCGTGAATGCTTTCATTTTACCTGCCATTTTCCAAAATCCCTCAATTTGTTATATATTTGTACCACCGATAAATGTTTTCAAACATTCGCGGTTAAACGTACTTCTCCTGGCGCGAACGCGGATAGCTATTTAAGCAACATCGCCCCCTGCTGCAATGGAGGAACATCGTGACTTTATTCTCAGTTGCTTATATTATTACAGTATAAACATGTACAGAAGAAACCAAACAGAGGAAATGGCTTTGGAACAGATCTTTCATTGTGGATGAAATGTAAAACATTAACTCAATAAAACCATTTTGGTAGATTTTAAGGGGTGTGAGAATCATAAGAAAACAGACTGAAAAGTTTTAAATCAATTTTTATCTTTGTTTTGGCAGAATATCAGTGGATGTGGTAACAAGCATCTTTTATTTCAAACAAAGATCACCACAGATGAGAAGCTTTTGTTACTGATTGGAAGGCAGTATCAGGGAGTTCACAGGAAAAATCAGGATTACTCATTAGCTTTGCATTGTGAGATCTTGGGAGATACTGTACACTGGCGCCAGTTTGGCCTTTGAGGGGCTGGATGTTAAACGTCAAGTGTTTGCACTGAGAGCTCTGTCTGTTTTGTCTTTTTCCGAACAGTTCCGCAAAAATTACTCAAGGAGGCAGATCCCAGCAGCCTTCTAAATATCCCAGTTCCAAACCAGAGTACCAAAAGTGACACTATACAGACAACAAGTATATAAAGTATAAAAATAAGCCAATAAATGTTTTTCTACATTGTTATAGTGCAACATCCAGTTGTCAGAAGCTCAGTTTCCCTGAAAATGTGATTATTGTCAGCAAATCTTTAATGGTATACGGTTACATCACAGGTAATTTATTATTTTTTATTACGTTTTTTGGGGCTTCTGATTGTCCTCAACACAGATAACCTGCAGCAGACATCTCAACACACGTAGAACACTCAATAAGAAAAGCAGGACACCTAGACTAGAAAGAGGAACCAATGAATTGGGACGCTGATGATGAGGAGAACAGTGAAGACGAGAAGGGCTCAGAGTCATTGATAGAGAACCTTTCAGAAATCATCAGGAAGTTATACTGTTAGGAGGATGTGACGTACACCACAGAGGCGGTGGAGCTGATGGAGAGGCTTGAACGACGAGATCTTGTGATTCAGGAGATCAGGATGAATGCATATCTCAATGGAAACACATGCAGCCTGTTTTCACACATGCCATGAAGTGAAGCAGAATGTGCAGTAGTTGTGAATCAGTTCTACTCAGGCACAAATATGACATCATAGCACTGCGGCTGAAATGTGTGTATTTTAAATCTATACAGCCTGATTTTAAAGGCTAAAGTTATTGACTTACGATTTTTTCCACTCAGCTATAAACTGTTTTGCTTCATTTTACTCAAGCTGAAGCTATGTGAAGAGAAATGTATTTGATAAATTATTGCCTTAATTAAACACTGAATTAACTATATGTCTGTGAAACTTAAATAAGATCTGTTAGAATAAGATCATAGAGAGTGAACAATGAATACCAACATGTTTATTACACAACATCACTGAGCTCTTATATAAACTCTCTCTATACTACACCTCTCTATACTGCAGCTTCTTTTCACCAGAATGGTGTGACTCCTCTGTCTTAACACTCTCGAAATAATCTCTGTACAGTAAATATCCTGTCTTTAAACAGCATCAGGTTTCAATTGAGTAACTGCGGAAAGAACAAAGAGAGGAAAGGTCCTTTTCTTCATCCTTCTCTCAACGCATCAGAGAAACCTCAATGTCTCATACTGCATAACACATAAACAGTCACATAAATACATTCACATTAAACCAAAGGGTTTGTTCATTCAAATAAGACAACCAAAGGTAAAAATCAGCAAAAGTATAGTTCATTTTAAAATGCATCTGAAATGACCCAAGAATACACACATAGTGGCCAATATTTGAGACAAAATACTTTACATGGTTTTGTCTCCTTTATACCAAACAGAGCAGATTTAGCTGTGACATATTCTCTGTTTATCTCGGGCCCCATTTGATGTTTGCGAGTCCTTGGAACTGCCTTTTCAAAGCCTGTCTGTCCGACCATTCAGACTGCAGATACGTGTCATCTTCTGCCTCTTCCAGTTTCTATAGACAACACAACATATTAAACAGTGACAAATGTTGTTTCTTAAAGAAATATTTTGGGTTTAATAAAAGCTCAACAGACACTTAAAATTAAAAGACAAACAATGGGTTTAAAAATATTTTTTCCAATGCAAAGTTTTAGTTTATCATAGTTTAGTTCATCTTAACACATTCAACTTTATAGCTTATGTCTAAAATTCTAAATCAAAGCCGTTTGGTTTGTCCAATGTTTATGGACTGGCTTCATTCACTTCTTGTATGTGCCTTACTGTACCCATGACTACAGTAACTCACATTAATCAATTACTGTGACAGTCAACAGCGAGAATGATGAGGACATTATATATAACAAAACAAACAAAATATTTTTACAAGAACAACAGGAAAGATTCAGTTTCAGGTTTTACTCACTTTGAGCTCTTCCTGTCTCCTGTAATAGTGCATCATCATATTCTTCTGCTCTTCTTCATTTATCAGTGGCTCTCGGGCTGGTGCCCCCTGACCTCTCTAAAATCACCAGACAGATGACAGAAATCACTTCTCCAACCTGCACGTTCAGCTTAATCACAGATGTATTAAAACATATATGTTCGTCACCCCCTCTGACCTCAGGGCAAGCTCACAAACACACACACAGTGACTACAAATACTATGGCAGTGTAGTATAAGGTTGAAATTGACAAGAACACTTACTTTTTGAATTTTCACCACTATTTTAGTCTTGTCGTTTTTCCCAATATAATCTTGCAGCTTTTTGCCCCTCTGAAGTTCTTTGGATGCCCACCACAGTTGAGCCTCTTCATCTGAGATCACCTGCAGTGAAGCCTGCAAGAGCAGTAGAGCACAGACATGTTAAATACTGTTTACCTTTATTATTATTATTATTATTACAAACCACTGTTACAGTGCCAAAACATCATTGTTTTTTATCAGTTCTGTAAATTGTTATTTATAACCCTGCAACTTGCATGAAACTTAATGTCTGTCTGAGGAAGCCCAAAAGTTAATAGAAACCTGTGTTCCAGTAAGATCCACTTGATTTTCAAACTCCATCCTTATTGGATCATGTGGAGGCAGCCCCATTGGATAAACTATCATCACGGCTCCTCGCAATTGGTCCAAAGCCTCTTTGACCACATCCATTGTAAGGCAAACATTGGCTTGTACTTGTTTCTTTAAAGAGAAGAAAAGAAAAATCAGATTGGTAACAAACTAATTTTACAAGTGGCCATTTAAATGTCTTACAAATGACGCATACTTTAGAGATTAAAGCTTTGGCCTCCTCCATTGTTTGTCTTAAAACATCTTTCATCTTCCCATTTGGAGCTAAAAAGAGAACGTAAAAGTTAATTATAACAGTAAATGTAATGAATCAAATGTAAACTTTAAATCTGGTCGGACTACCGTGTCCATTTCGCCGTCCGAATTCGTCTTTCTGAATCTCAGCTCCTCCGCTGGGAACGCATCTGTCCTGCCATTCGTCCCGTAGTTTCAGCTCTACGATCTGATCATCGGTCAGTCCTTGCATATTCAGCGAAAGAGAGATGCCGTGATCCGCCAGCTCTGACATTTCTGCACAGCCACAAACACCGGGTTGTGCTTTAATAGGCACCCTAATGTTTAACTCTCAAAAACATTTAAGCATTGCAGGTTTTCCACAAAAATAGTATTTTTACTTGACTTGATCATCAGATAAACAAGCAATACCAGCAATACGATATGTGCATGTTCTTGAAAGAGACTTTACCATATATAACATGTCTTACCAGAGCAGATCCTGTCCACCTTTAATCTTCCATTGTAGATCGCGTTGACCTGAAGAGTCAGAGTGTCAAGCGGAACATCCACCGTGGTGTTAAAGAGAAACTGACTCTCATCTCCCCGTTTGACGTGAAGTTGAACCATGATTCCCACTTAATCGACCTTGTGCAAGAGACAATATAACATATATGAGATTTTAAGAGCAGGAAACGAAAGCGAAGAAGTTCTGTGGAAACTGTCTCGCGCCGTACTGTGTTTGAGTTGCCATGGCAGCCACAACTCATTCCTAGAACATTCTAGCTGGCTGCACTAGCACTTTGTAGAAAGTATAACATGGAGGCAAATCGTCGTATTGAAATGATCAGAACAAGTAATGAACTAAATATTTTAATAAATTAAAATAATTTTAAATTGATTTTAATCCACACTTACTATGTTTACCAACACACGA
>JAZGTI010015901.1:0-13095 GCA_036877585.1 Botia kubotai
GTGTTCAGCCCCCATCAGATCGACTGTGCTCAGCCCCCATCAGATCGACTGTGTTCAGCCCCCATCAGATCGACTGTGTTCAGCCCCCATCAGATCGACTGTGTTCAGCCCCCATCAGATCAACAGTGTTTAGCAAAGATCTGTTTTGTCTGTACTGGAGGAGCTGAGAGGAGGCCAGGTGCCACGAAGGGCTCTCAGTTTCCAATTTTAATTCATGTTCCTTCAAAAACACTTGCTGTTTTTTTAGTAAAGATGTAAGAAGCTGATTGCTGGGTTTGTTTTTTAACTGAACATTTCAAAATAAAAGTCCTGGTACTTCTGGAGTTCATTGAAGTCAGTTGAGTAATGTGGAGGTACTTTTGCACTGATAGTGAACAGTTACATATTCATTTGCTCCTTTGATTAATCATTCATTACTTCATTCATCTTAAGATCTCTAAAATTCATCCTCTTGTGCAGTCAGATATTTTTACGTTAACAGACTTTTTAGTTCTACAAACGCGGCATTCGCCCCAAATTCTTAAGAGGTGTCTGAGTGCTTTCAAACAGCAAAGCAGTAGAAGTGCTGAAACATGTAGTCTGGGAGCATGCTCGCTCCTCCGTTAGCTACATCCAGCCTTCCTGCCGCGGGCTGTGGAAGAGAAGAGCTGGAGTGGGTGTGATGATAGGACATTCTGCCCCACAGAACTGCCCACTCACCCTCCACTGGCTGCCCCGTCTCACTGCTGAGGGTGCGCTCAGCATTTTAATGGCCTCCCTCTTGCTGAAAGAGATCAGCAGTTCACTCACTGCTCTGAGGTGCACTGCTCAAAGCTGAGGAGAGGCGATATTTGCTGTATTTGCAACTCCTGCATTTCCTGTTTCTATTTCAGATGAAGCTATAGAAGAGTAAGTGTGAGAAGTTTTAGTTTTGGTCAAACTGAATGCAATGATTGGATGAATATTTTGTGGTCCTGCACCTTCCCCAGGAGATATATATTTAATTTATATAAATATATTTAGACTAATTGGTGATGGCTATTAGCATGTGAAGAGACTTTCAACCAGCATAATCAGGGTACAGGTATGAGTAATTTTATTGAATGGGATATTATATATCATTTATATTTTAATGTATGGTAATGCCTATTTCTCAGCTGAGCTGAGTCTGAGTGCCTGGTGGCCCACCACAGCAGAGGTCATAGTGCTGTTGTAATCTCTGTCTTCTGTGCAGGTAATGGAAGCTGTCTGCCTCTAATTGAAGAGATAATGATGTCATTTCTTACTGGGTAATTAATTTCCCTGTCACTCCCAAACAGCTTGAACAGAATAAAAGTCAAACTACTTCTACAGATCCGGTCCAAACACACTCGCCCATTAATTCAACATGTTCCGCAAGCTATCTGTGAGCTTTAATACATCTAATATACATTTAATACATCTGTGCTCTGCTTAAACCTCACTCTCACGTCTCACTGTGCTTTTGCATCCTGTGAGTGTGTTGTGGGTCCTTAATGAACAGATGTTACTGAATGTTGTTCAGGCAGAAAGATTCTGTTGATTCTGATTATTTCAGCCTGTAGGTGGCAGTGGTGCTGCAGGTTTACTGTGTTGTCTTGCAGAAGTTCTCCTATGGTGGAGGTTAACTTTCTCAGCCCCTCATTTGATTGGTGAGATAATCACCCTGAAACGGCCTCACTCTCAGAGATAAGTGTTTACATTAAAAGCCCTGCTAATCTAGAGCTGTTTGTGGACACACACTGTACATCCAGATCTTCTGTTCTTCCTACAAAACCACAGAGGAGTGTTTTTATATTTCCACCCAGGCCACTCCACCTGCTCTCCCTGGCAACAGGAAAAACATTAGAAACCAGCCTGGAGGCTTTACAAACTGACTTCCAGGATTAGAACAGGAAGTACAATATCTCCACCTGACATCATCATGACCTCATTCTGTCTGTATTTTGTCATAGTAATTTCACACCAGCCTGCCTTCAGAAACATCTGTAATATGTTTGATTTGCTTCACTTTGCCTTTGAAAATTAGACTAACACAGATAAATGAGGCATGTTTGCAGGAGGATCTGCAATAAATATTTGCAGACGTTCTCATGTTCCTAAAGATCAGAGTTTTAATTTCTTGCCCTTGTTTTCTGAATGTTCCCTATTATTTGCCTTGGGCCAAACATCTACTCTGTTTTCCTGAAGGTCATGCTCTCCAGGTTTCATGCTCCTATAGAAGAGAATTTTCATTGGGATACAAGTGAGGAAGAAATATTTATTGCAAAACATCCCGTCTATCTCTCTCTCTCTCTCTCTCTCTCACAGATGGTTATCTGAAGTGTGTCATTGAGAACAATTACAAACTTGATCATCATGAAATCTGTTTTGCCGGAGAAAGAGGACCACATTTCCAAACAAACCCAAAGCCAAAGCAGTGGGTCTAAACGAAATCATCTGGATTCAGACTGAGAACAGACAGTGTTTGTGAAACTGATTCCTATATGAATAAATACACAATGCAGTAAGTAAGCAGGTACAGAAGCTGTCTGGTCTTGTCTTTCACATATAGAGTTATATTGCTGATATAATTGCTGAGTGCAGTTGCTTTTATTAAGAGCAATGATAATTATGATTCACACAGCCGTGATCACTGTAAACTGTCTTTGCTGAATCTTCAGTTATTATTAATACACCTTTCGCTTCACACACAAACACAACAGCATTCAGGTCTGAACCATCTGCCTCAACAGTGATGACATTTTCATGGTTGAGTAAATGGGAATTTAATACACACTCCTGTGGTTCCAGTGGCTCAGTTTAAACAGTCGCAGGAAACACCAGCAGACCCGTGGCAGATTTATTTTAAGCTATTTTAATGTTGTCTAATGGTCATTCATTTACAGCACGGTGTGTTAAAGCATTATGTTGATTATGGTGTACTGTGCTGTACATCATTGATTGAAAACCTGCTAACAGTGATTGGACCGTGTTATGAAATATGAAATTTAAAGTGCAGCTCGTGTGGGGCAGATCTGCGGTATGAATTTAAATGTTGTTTATAAAGCTGAGAGTACAACACTTTTATCAGTAGCTGAAAACAATTTCATTATTAAACCACACTCCCAGCTAACAGGGAACGTTCTCAGAACATTCTCTAAAAGTTCTTTTAAAGTTAAACATTCTTACAGTAATGTTGGTAGAATGTTATATATCAAAACTTTATTTCTAAGTCATTAGTGTAATGTTTTAAAAACATTACAGAATTAAAACTTCCTGTTTAGTCATTAGTGCAGGTTTAGACTCTCTCAAAATTATCCTCAGGCTAGTTCTGTGCTCTCGGTTAACCAAAAGAGCAACTCTAGTAAACTGTCAAAAGAATAAAATGATTTAAAGTTCGTTAAAGTGGATTTCATTTAGTCACCCTGTAAAGCGCTTGAGGGCTCTTGATTTTTCTTATGCAGTTTTAATGATATGTGAATGAGTTTTAATGCTGTCCCTCGGTTAACACCCCTGAGATTTGAGCCACCAGAGGTCACGCTGAGCTAGTCACACAAGCCTGAACGTTTAATTACATTTAGCTGGAAAAATAAAATGCTGAAATCTGATAGTGTGAAGATGACTGTATAAGAAACTTCAGGAGAATGAAATGGAATCTGAGTCGCTTTCAGCTCTCTGTGGGTTTAATAGCTGTATATTATATAAAGCAGAGTAATATTGATTCGAAACTAATTACATCGATGCTGATACCATTTTACTGTTGCAGAAACACAACCTAAACGCTTGTTCATGACATAGTGAGTTCAGTCTTACCTCTCCAGGTTCGGTTAGACAGACAGATCTTATGTAAACTATGTTGGTATGGCTGTCAGTCTCAAGATGTTTTTGGTAGCCTAAAATGTTCCTCAGGTCTTTATATATGTCTGTCATTTACAAATATATGTGTGTGTGATTACACGTGGTCTTATTGCACATGTAAATGTGCCTCAGAGACGTCTTCTCTTCATGTGCATTTCCTCCAGAGACACAAAATACATTTTCCAGTTGTTTTTACATTCTTCAGTTCATATCATGTGTATTAAGTGTTGCAGGGCTGTACAGCTTTCCTAAAACACCTTTAAATGAAATGATTAATTTCATTATATAATTATTAATTACCAGTAAAATATTAGATGATATTATGAATGTTTGAAATAGCATCTGTAGATAATGTATTATGTTGCATTTTAAAATGAGCAACATTTTACTTACAGAACTTCTTAATTTTACTTGCATTTACAGATTGTTCATATTGGACCCGGGAGAAAAGAAGAACAACCACAATATCAAAGTCAGTGGTTTGGATGACTCTTGAGAAGTGCTGCTGAATAAAGATCTTGTCCTGCCATTTAAACCCTCTTTAAGCACGGGTGAGTGAAACATGCGCTGCTTCAGCACAGGTGAAAACAAACTGAGCCCATTAAGAACAATGTTGTGACTGTGACGATCTAACAGTTCCTCTGTGGATCTCTGTAAAGGGTCGATCTCTGCGGTCGATCCTCTGCGCAGACTCAGCCACACTGACTGCAGGACACCTGCTGTTTGCTGAAGAACAAAAATGGCTGCACTAAATGACATGAGTTTCTCATGCTGTGCAGATGAATTATCTGTGGAGCGTGGATGACACGGAGCATGCTGTTCTGTGAGGTGCCTGCTGGAATCTTCAGGAGCACTTCGACAGATAAATGATGCTTTTAAATGCTGCTTCATTTGTTGACCTATTATACCTGAACTTCTTTATCTCCGCTGGAAGTCAGAGGAGAGAGATGTCAAATTTATCCAGAAAATGACAGAATATGTCTTCCATGTTGAGTGCATGACAGCATGACAGAAAGAAGTCATTACACTGGAGAACAACATGCTATTAATATACACTAGCTGAATGTGTTTTAATAACAACTGTTGATGCACACATACTGAATACACTTAAAATAAATGTAAATATTAGCAATATTATTAATATAAATAATACACAGTACTAATAATGATAATACTTTGTAACTGATAAAAATAAGGAATATATATTTATTAATTTGCACAATTATTATGCTGAAATCTAACGCTCACAAATCACAGTTCGTTCACAAATGAACAGCGAAACTGTCAATATAAGCAATCAGTGTAGAAAGCGGTTGTCAAACTGACAATAGCTGCAGATGTAAACGGCTGTACACAAGCATGTTTACATCACTCAGGGCTGTGATATCAAAGACAAGACATTTATGTCTGTTGTTTAAACTGAAGCTGCTCACAGTTTGGTTTCTCACACTGTTTTCTTATCTGAAATTACTGTTCAAAATGACTGTTTTTCATGAAGAATTTTAAAGCCTAATTAGTTACACCTTGTCTACAAAAGCCAGAAACATAATTCAACAATTTTCTCATCATATTTTCTATGAAGGCTCAACAAATACAGAATGAGGCAGTCTGTATTTTCTCAGAACAAAACTGTCTGTAATATTACGTAATAATTCAACATAACTGAGAGAAAGTGATTAGCATTCCAGTGACAGGACAAATCTTTGTACTTCTGTTAAACTCAAATACACAGAGCCCTGCAGATAATGTTTTGTTTTCTACAACAATGAAACAACAAGCTACAAACTACAAAGCATTTTGATTGGCTGTCACTGTTTCATCGTTCACGCTCTCTGAAAGTGATGCTGATGATGTCATTCCTCTTATACTTGCAGTTATGATCGGCACTCTCTATTTCTCCCCCAGCCTCCAGACACACCACAGTGCTTTGTGTTCTTTATGGCCCGTGCAGGACATTCTGAAATTTGAGCTTCCTCATTCAACTTTATACCCACCTCAATAAAGTCATGTAGTCACAGTAAGCTCAACTGTCCCAGTGCAGGAAAACATTCAGAAGTCACAGCCAATCAGTTAGGCTTGGCATCTGACTGCTGTGTGGTGAGCGTTTGTAATCTGTTCAGTGAGGTTTATTATAATGTGTGAGTGAAGAGGCTGCTAAAGCCGGGCCTGTTGGTGATGGTTTTATATATCCCTCTAAAGCTACTCAAGCAGGACGCAGAGTGAGCTCACTTTCAATATTTATGAAATTGGCTCGGTGTGAAATTGGTTTTTGCCTAATAGATCTTTGCATGACTGCGCCCTTTAAAAGACACTGGAGTCATGAGAAATGAAGGGAGCAACAGAGCTGAAGGACAATAGACACGGTGTGAAGTCACATAAACCTGGAGCTACTAGAACTGTTACCCAGCTAACAATTTCAGGTTGTAAGAATGTTTCCCTAACGTTTTCATTAAGTAACAAAAAACAGGAATGTTCAAAAAGTCCAGTGTTTTAAATGTTGTATTAACATTATTGCTTGGTTATAAGAACATTACTTAAACATTTTTAATGTTCCTCTAACAACTTAGAAACAACATATTTGATATATAGTTTGAACGGTAAAGAATCTCTACTAATGTTACTGCAAGAACATTTTTTGATAACTTTGAGAGATAATTTAGAGAATGTTAGCCTACATTCTTAGCTGGTTAATGCATTACAAGAGAACAATTCAAGCAACAGGCGAGCACACAGTTCAAGAAACCACTAAAAATAAATAAGGTTGCAGCTGTGTAAAGATACAGATGCTTCACATGAATCTCTGGAATAGTTCTGCTGCACAGGAAGTCTGCGGCTTTCCAAAGAACTCTGAACGCTGGTTTTATCGTCCGGGACTCATCCAGGCAGATAATGAGATTGACCGTGAGCTAGCTCACTGTAACGGTATATGAACAGGAGAAAATGAATACATAAACTGCTCCAACAGAACGACACATACTGTAATACTGTGGTACATTAAACAATAACTGAAAAGACCTCCTGATTATGAAGTCAGTTCATTTGGCTGGGTTGCCAGATCTCCTCTCTTTCACAGCTGGTTAGTTCAGATTGAGTGTACAGGGCCCATCTCATCAGAACAGTGCTGGTGCAGGACAGCGGTTCTGGTAATTTATGAGGAGGAGGAGGCCTGTGGACCTCTCTGTTTCTCCAAATGTGTGTCTATGACATTTACCAGACTGCATTAAAGCGCTTCATGGCTCGTTCACACAAGTGCAGGTTTAACATAAATCCCCACAATTGTTTTGAACTGCCAAAACAATGCATGGCTAAAAGAAAATCAACCAATCACACCAAAAGAATCAACCAATCTCATTAGCAGAGACATAAAATGACACATTTTAGGACTTCCTTATATTCCTATATAGTAGAAACATCTTTTATTTAACCATTTGTGATGTGACTTCTAATAACTTATAATCGGTTCCTATAAAATGTTCATTGAAGACAGTGATGAGACACACAGTGCTGGGGGGTACTCAGGGAGTCCCAGGAGAGAAGTTTAAGGGGGACAGAGTTCCAGTTCAAAATCTCTCTCTCTCTCTCTCTCCATGCATCCTGTGAGCTCCTGACAGCTGTCAGCCATGCAGAACACCTCCTGCCATCAGCTAATTCATATTCCCAGCCTGTGAGCTGAGAGAAGAGAGAGGAGGAGACGCTGGATGAAGAACAGAGGATTGAAAGGTGATAATACCTGATGTTTTGATTCAAGAAGATTCTCAGGGTTTTCTTATAAAGTGGAATTAGAAAAAAGACTTTTGAGAATGTATCTATATTACAAGCTGATTTAGTTATTTCACAGTGGCAAATTGTATAACCTGTTGAAGTATCAACAAGTGAAAACATCCGCCAGAGAAAATGCGGTTTTATTTTAAAGATACATTCTCCAAATATCTTACACAGTGTTGCCTCTTTAAAGTCATTTCATCTTGTTTTAGGGAATTTTATATATTCTATTAGATATTAGATAACATCTATAGAACTAGATGTTTTGATCAGAACTTTCAAAATAACACTTTCAACGTTTTGTTACTTAATGTAAACATTCCTACAACCTAAAACTGTTAGCTGGGAACCATCTTGATCTAAGCTGCGCTTTTCAGCAGGGTAAGTAAATAAAACAAACATTTGTATTGAGCCTAACAAACAGTGCATTCAACACAAACAACCGTCACGTGTGTTTGTGTCTCTCTGAATGCTGAAATACAGCGATCGTTTCAGAGAACACTGAAAAAACCTGTTTACTGCAGATCAGGGAGCAGGACTTACTCTGCCTTGTGTGACCAATACTTGATACAGTTGGGTGTAATTCTCTGTAATGGGAAGGCAGACTCAAGGCTGTTAGCAGTAATGAGAACACAGTCTGTGCTTTAGGGCCACACTCTCTCTCTCTGATGTCCCTTTCTTCAGCACACACTCCACTTTAAATCAAACAGCTGTGAGAGATACAAGCCTAGACCACACATGACTTACTGTTTCAGTCACCTGGTCAACGCCCAGCTGCAGAAGCGTTATTGCCCATGATATTAAATGCATGATACATAAGCTAAACTGTAGCAAAACAGATTGTTTTCTGGTAAATCACTGATCAGATTCGATGGAGAGAAGCAGATCTGTACAGAGGTAGAGCGACCAGGCCCAACCAGAACACCCATTCAGAGTCTGATCCAGAAATCTCAGACCAGCCTGCAGGGTTCAACAATAAAGATTTTATCCTGCTGGCCCAGTTATATTACATATAACATTTCTGGATATTTTACTATACATATTATAATTTATACAAACATTATGTATTTTTCTATTGTTTCCTTTTATATAATAGTGACTGTCTTGCTCTCAAAAATAAAAGCAGCCATCTCTACTCCACAACACATGAGACACATGTCAGTATGTTTAATGGCTGATGACAGTAAACATGTGTTTGGCCTGAGCTGTAACAGAACTCATTTAGATTCATGTAAGCAGAGATCACTGTATGGAGGCGCTGGGCTCTCAGTGTGACCAGCAGAGGGCGCGATTGCTGCTTCTAATCCTGAATAAACTGCTCTCACTTCCTTCCTGTCATCTTTCCTCAGATACCCGTTTAAAAACATCCTCGTGACATCACACTAGCGTCACTATAGAGTGACATAATCAAGTACCCATTGAATGTTATGAAATATTAAAGCACTTAGCGCAGCTGCAGCATTTGAACGTTTTAATGTCAAAATGTTTTAATGTCCCGTTTCATCAACTGCCTGTTTATATTCTGCGGCTGCACTTGTCTCTGGAGATGTGTAACTTGTTTTGAGGTTTCACATTAAAGCCACTCTCATCTCCAGACAGCCTGACACTAGCGCTGCCTGACACTAGCGCTTCCATCCCCATTGCAAAGCGTTTCTATCAGCAGGACAGTTTCAGCACGTTACACGGGTGACATCAGACGCTTTATCTCTGAGAGGAACCACAGGTACAGAGCTATGAAACTGGAGTAAATACCATTATATCTGGGGGCGTCAGCAGGGGTGGAGAGGATTGAATATTAGAGGAGTGTTTGTTAAAAGAAATATTTAATATTAAAAAAATATTTTTTCTATGGCATCATGTAGCACCTTTTTAAAGAGTGTACATGGCTATTGCACGATTAGAAATGAATTGTTTTGCAAACCTTAATATATGGATGCAAAACATGATAGAAACTTGTTTTATCATGCAGCCTTTGAGCAGGCTATTTATAAACATGAGATTCCATGCTGGCCAAAAAGATCTTTCTCTGGAGAAGTGAGGGTCATGTGCTTGGCAGAAGAATGCAGGGAGTTTCACTGATGGCTTTCCAAAGAAATTAAGCAGGTTCTCCAGCTCAAAACCCTAGAAGAACCTATCTGAAGAGCTTCCAAATAAGTACATTGTTGGACCACAGCAGGATGTCACAGAAAAAAATGTTGCATAGACTTCACTTAAAAAAGATTTCAGTTTTAAATCTTTTTCAGGAATGCTGAACTGTTTTGAGGCTCAAAATTAAGTGCTTTTGATATTTTATCCTTGTCATTTTATTCTTTTTTTAGTACGTTTGTACTGCCGTCTGAATAATTCTGACTGCTTCTGCTGGAAAGAGCCCTGGTTTGATGTTCATTCAGCAACAATGGTGGCAGTTAGCCAAAAACCTCCGTCTCCAAACAAAGTATGTAAACAGAGACGGATCATTAGCTTTTCTGGAAGCTAGTATTAACCCTCTGTGGATACACAGACCTGAAAATGACCAGGTAATGTGTTGTCATAGCACTGTTTACACTGGATTTGCATAGTTGAGATGTTTATAATTATGTGGTTTAGTTGACAGCACAGAGACACTGGTGTTGATATTCATTTGAAATGCCTCCGACCTTTATCTGAGGTCTGAATATCTGATTTTAAGTTCATTGTTGCCGTGGTAATACGGTAGCACAGGGACAAAGTCCTCAGAAAATGCATTAAAGCCTAAATATTGTGTAATTTTATTTGAATGGCATTGGCGTTGTGTAGCTGTTAATGACAGAAAATAATATTCAAAAAGGCAAAAGTATGTTTCCAAGTTACATAACTGAGTCTCATAAAGAATCTGATAAACTCTCTTTGGTCTCATGGCAAAACTGGTATCTTGACATCTGTCATATAGAACAAGGCAGGATTACATGTGCCAGACAACAAGTTTAGGTTGTAATATCGGTTAACCAATATCTGTATACATAGCTCCTCCCCCTTAAGGACGATACCATTCATAATTAGACTAATTAAATAAATTAACAAAGCTATTCAAAATAATAAAACTCTATAATATAACAAATAAAACTGTTACTGTCATTTCTTGAGAATGGCTTACGCTCTTACAGTTTGACAAACAGCAATCGTAAAAACTCAATGTGCGCCCAGCATGGCTGAGGTCAAGTGACGTCTTCTGTGACGTCATCTCGAAATGCAATCGTCCTTCCGGTGAGTTTGAAGGGAAGTGTATAACAGGCTGAGATTCCCGCAGTGTGCGTTTGGCGCATGATGAGACGGGCTGCAGGTTAGTATGTTTGTTATACACGAGTGAAACAATAAACTTCTGCTAAACCTTTTTGGGCAGTTCATTCTTGAGCATTTCTTTCACATTTCTCTTATTTTAAACACTCTTAATTAGTAAAATGGAAAGGCAATATTTTTAAGTTAGTCGTTTTTCACATTATTAAAGGCTTTACTTGGTTAATGTACAAGGATTGTAATACTAAAAGACCGAATCCAGTATGCAACTTAAAAAAATGAACCCGTTTAATCAAAACGCGGTTTTATTAGTGAATGAATTAGACGTGTGTAAATACTGCCTTCTATATGAGGAAAACGCTTAACATGCCCGCTCGCCTGTATAGACATCATAAATACTGCCTGGCCTGTAGTAAACTACATTTGGTTTTTAAATATTACTATCTCAACCCATTAACCCGATTTCATTTTAATGGTTTGTTATGGGAACACGCTTAACCCTAGAAATCCGTGACGCATTTAATATTCTTATTCAAAAAATGAGCATCCTATTGATGATTATTTTATATAATAGCCTAAAGCAGAGGAGAGGTATTTATACATATTGATAACGTACAACGTGGAAACCATTTGAAGGCCGCTGGGTCGTCGGTGGAATGATTGTATTAATTTCTGTAAGTGTAGTCTGGGCCAGTTGCGGACAGCGGCATGTCCTCCACAGAGGGCCTAGTGCTCATTAGACGCCAAAGACTGATACTCGGCTTCAGTATAGTGATGAGTACAAGTGGTCGGATGGTTTTCTACACAGAAGTAATAGAAGAAACCAAATATAATATTAGCACATATAAATAAAGTTTTAAATAAAAAAAACCGCGAGGAAAAACGTTTATTTTCCGCCTTAAGCAAAAGACAGGACGTTCAGACAAGACGAACAAGCAATTTGCTTTAATCATTTGTAAGTATGTTATTAAGTAGACAGATTTATGTGTAATTTATTTGTAAATTTGTTGTAAGGCCAACATGTCTCGCAGTACCCGGATGACCCTTTATTAGTTTTGGGCGGTTGTTATGGGGAATAAGCGACGGGTAAGAACGTCGTGTAGTTAATATTTTAATAGTAAGAGTATCAGTAAGATGCCTTATAACCGTGCACACTGTAAAACCTGCTAAACGTGCCAGCTACTCTGCTCTTTTCATAATTTTCATAAGATGTAAATGAATTATTAATATATTTAATGAATATTAATTATATATAATAATTAATAAACTGGGAAATACTAAAAACTGTAAAATGCTTCCTTTATGCATCCTAGCGCTAACATGAACTTCAGATTCTGGGTTTATTTGTTCCCTTATATCTTTGAATAATAAGCATTGTATGGATTTTGGTATTCTAGCATGACTGTCCTGTCAATGGTTTTTGTTTACTGATAAACAGACAGAAAAAATTCTGACTTTTTCATGTGATTATGAAAAAACATTGTCATGAATTGTTAAAATTGATTTAACGAACTTAATGTATTAAACTAAGAATGAAAGATATGATGCAATCTGAACATATTTTGCATACAGACTCTGTCTTGGCTGATTTATTGAGTTTATTCATGCACAAATGTGTTTCTGTGATACAGAGTTTGCGCACGGCAGAGGCAGAGCGCACACCCGAGTCCTCTCGCGGGGGATGGAGATGACGCTCTCGCTACAATGGTCTCCATGAACAGTTGGCTGCCCCCTTCTTTCAGGGTCTCCTGCGGGGTTCCCAGCAATGGGGTCTCTGGCAGAGGACCGACCGCCAAGGCAGCAGGACCAGCGGCGTACAGAGCAAGGTTTGTTTGGATTTTGTGCTCTATCCAGAACGTTTAAATATTTGGAGCTTTGGAGTTCTGTTCAATGTTGCACAGAGAGCACACATTGGCCCTCCCTACCAAGCACGGCTGAAGTTGCCAAAACAGTGATCTGGACTCCTGATGTTAATTTTTTTCATCCCACCCTGGTGTTTAGCCTCACACCCAGCTCTGTTGACTTGAAATTTTGCATGTAGTGCAAGTGGTGATGTGAACTAAAGCTCTCACAGAGTTTGATTGCCAAACAAGTCTATTCATGCACGAATGTGTTTACCTCATACAGATTTGGTGTGCAGCAGCGGCGAAGAGCACACCCGAGTCACCTTGCGGGGGCTCGGGTGATTGGTGGCCATCCAACGCCGGGGACTCAGGAGCTGGCCTCCAAAGGGGGCTCTGGGGT
>JAZGTI010015902.1:0-13095 GCA_036877585.1 Botia kubotai
GTAGAGAACTGCTGGAGCTCCGACAGCACACACATCAAACACACATTTCACTGTTACACACAGTCCCCGTCATTCATCTTCCAGCAGCACAGCTGTGAGGTGAGGAACAGGTCCAGGCGCACGTTGCGGTACAATATGAAGGGAGGCGTGTGGTCCAGATGTAAAACAGAGAGGAGTCCACCTGCAGCCCGTGAGGAGCAAGTGACAGGAATACGAGCCTGTTGTAGCTTTTCTCAGTTTAACCCCTCTGTCACCGGTTTATTTTGCATTTACATTTAGGGTTACGATTTATTTCAGAAACAAGTTTTGTTATGCTGACTGAAAGTCTCGTTACACCCGATATCATTCTGTAAGTACAGTGCTCTAAATATATTCATGTCTTTAAATCTTCTGTAAAAAGCGCCAGATCATTAATGTTCGTCCAATCATTGCAATAGGTCCGACTTCAACGATAAGATGTCCTCTGTTAAACGATGTATTTGCACACCTCTGCACAGTTGTGTGTTTTGGAGGATGGAAGTATTTATAGACTTGCGCTCTGTTCTGTGAGATGTTTGGAGATATGGGGGATATGATGTGGAGATAAATGAACAATGTGCTTCTACAATCTCAGTAGCGTCAAGTCTAACATTGCGTCTCTTTCAGTGAAAGTCCAATAAAACAATAAACCAGTAAACTGCACACCAGCGACAATCTTCAGTGCAAGCCAGTATGTTTTTAAAGAATCTCATCGTGAGGTAGTTTATTATTGATCAGAAACGTCTTCATAAACACAAGCTTTTCTAACAAATGATTCAAAGTCATGAGATGCTAGAAGGTAACATGACTAACATGTCAAATACTGTATCATTGTTGGTATCAGTGAAAATTATGGTGATATTTCTTTTATAATGTTCTGATTACACTGTTATATTTAATAATCATTAACGCATCAGTTAATTAACAGTAAGTTGTCATCTTGCTGGTACCTGTGTGATTTTATTCATTGTACTATTGGCAGAGAAAGGCTGTCCTGATTTATGTGCTTATCTCAGACTCTCAGGCCCAGACAGACTGGTACCATAACTTCAGACCATCATCCAGGTTCTGTTACACTGGACACTCCTGCATACACAGAGGCACAATGTACTACAGACAACATACATGAAACAACCCTGTGATGTAAATTACATAACGGAAATAAGAGGGAGTCGGCAAGCCTTCAGATTCATTTATTTTTAAATTCAAAATGTAGGAAAAAAGAAAATACATGAAAATTCTTCAGATATACATATATTAAGCCAACAGCATGTAAAAAGTCTGGAGGTGAGAAGAAAACTGAAATATAAACTGGAGGCCTCAGATTCATAACTTACAAGAATACGAGAATACCAGCCAAGCTGTTTCATCATCACTTTCTGTCAATCAACACAATGACACAGAGATTGTGTGAAGTGTTATTAAACTTCTTTCAGTACAGTAGATCAAAAGCCCCCGATTGAAATTTGACGGAATGCCAAGCAGAAGTGCCTGGAAAATGATATCTGTGAAACCTCCAGGAAATTATTGCGATTAGAATGCATCCACGCATCTGTTCTGAACCTGAGGTTTTGCAGGTTTATGAAGAAATATAAAAAAGTAATAGTTATGATAGTTGAGGAGGAAATCTTTCATCTATCTTCAGCTCTGCAGAAAGCTTGCATTGCAACATAAGCTATTTCTAATGTAAACTTGTCTTTTTAAAACTCTAGTCATGATCTTTCTTTTGGTGTCATGACTACCCGTAATCTACTGGACATCACTGTTCTGTTTGTGTCTGTGTGTATTTCTGTTGTAGATTTGTAACTATGAAACCTTGGCAGCATTCAATAAAAACTGACATTCACTTTGCAACAGGCCAGCGTCCATCTTTAGTACAGAGAGAGAAAAAGAAACAGAAATAAATAGTCACACAAACACATCCAAATCCAAATACAACCATTCAAGCACACAGACTAGAACATTATTTGGATTGTTTTGTACCACACAGAATAAAACTCTTTTCTAGAAACCTGTTCCTCATGTCAAACCCCTGGAGTTCCTCTAAAACATATTTCCAAAGTCAAAGAATATTTTAGTGCCATAAAACAGAACGGCCAAGGGTTGTAAGATTCTTGGCTTCAAATCTTTAAATTGAGTTTGTATCCGCTCTGCATTTAGACCGTCTGTTCTGTTCATTTATAATGGTTAATTTATTGCAGAAAGCATTTTGCTGAGATCCACCCAATCAATGTAGCAGCACATTTTCAGCAGCAGTAGGACGAGGCCAAACTTCAGCTCTTTCTCTCTGGAGAATGTGGTGACAACAATTGGCCCTTCTTACATGGTACTCGTTTAACATGGAGTGGATGTAACAAATCAGCTGGAATGTTTTCCAGGAAGGTTTATGAGCAGGTCGTTGTTAGACAGTTAAATCTACATTAGATCTTTAGATGCTCAGACACATGATATTACAGCAGGGAAATGATAAGATGATAACAGATGTGGCAGCAGAGTGGCATTAGTTACATACAAACTGAATGTTATTTGAGTCAGTTAAGACTGTTACTGACAGTCAAACTCTCACATCCAGCGGCACAATCTGAGAATTATTATTCTCAGCACATGAAGGGCTGAAAAGTGGACCAGGTGTTTCTGAAAGGTTCTGCACACTGTGTCTGTCTCTCTTGTCTGACTCAGTTCAGTTCTGAGTTCAGTTCGGATCTCTGCTGATGAGCTGATGATCTGAATCAGGTGTGTTAACAGAGCTGTGAGAGAGACACAAGAGGAGGGTAAGGGCTCCTCTACAGACTTGTGAGAAAAGAAGTGAGATGTATTTTATCATTGCATGTACACATTTAAAATGAAAGAGAATGAGGTAGATAGATGCTGGAGGAAATGAAACGCCCCCAGTCATGACATCATGTAAAATGCATCCAGAGATCAAGATAATCTAAGACAGGAAAGTCCTGCGACACAATCCCAAATGAACATGACAAATCCTTCAAAACAAAACATATTTAAAGCCAACTAGCCGAGGAAACCTACTTTTTCTTTAGCAAACCCTGACATAGTCCAAACAGATAACCTCTCTGGATTTTAACCCATTTTTATTTGGTTACAGAAGTTTAATGCACGTTGCATGTGTTGATGAGTGAGTCGGGTTGTGTGTAGCTGAGACTATAAACTGTTTCTGGAGCTGTAACAGATTGGTTGGGGTATTGAAGACAAATTAAGACCATCCAGTTAGCCCTGTTAGTTGCTTGGATGGCTCACAACAATGCTGTATGAAGGTAAAAAAAGTAAAAAAAGACTTAAATGTAAGCAGCAAGCCTGGAGTGGACACACATTATACAGTTTAAGAGTGAACTGTAGGAAGAGGATGGAACAAGATCTGATGAGAATGTCTGGAGAACATTAACCTGAGATTGAGTTGCATCTTCTGGGCAGACGACAGTTTCAGGAGTGACTAATGTTTACATGCAGATACAGTTTGTCATGAAAAAAAGGCAATGGACATGTGGCAGACAAACTTCTGCAGTGAGATTTCAAAACCATTTTAAAAGGTTGTTTTTTTCTTTTTTTAGTCTTTTTTGCAAGAAAAGTATAAAGCATAAGAAAATGGACAGTAGTGGAGATACCATAAAATATTAAACCTGAAGGATTTATACATGTTTAACACCCACAAAAGAAAAACAAAATAGCAGCTTCTCTCTGTAGAGACAAAGACGTGAACATCAGAACTGTAAAAAAGTTATCAAAAGTGACTCAAACCAAAGATCTGTGTAAATGATTTGTGGTCTAACATACAACTGTGAGACCATTCTTGGATTAATATGAATTGTACAGAGAGACTAATGACTAGTCTAAAAATAGCTGCTGTGTACGACGCCTCGCTCATCTCAGCAAACACATGAAGTCCCTGTATTCAGTTAGCTTCATAGGAGATCCCTTATATTTCCTATCTATGTTTCCATCTCTTCACCTTTGCAATTAGCACAGTGCTCATTTCCTTTGTCTCTCTGACAGAGGCTCAGCTTACAGATGGTGTGCGCAGCAAGAACCGCCATGCAAGTCAGAGATCAGAGCCATATAAAAAAAAGGACAGGATTTACAAACTCAAACTGACTGTAAAGGCCCAAAAATCCCCCATCAAATGACAGCATGAGAGTTTAGTCCCTCGATTGCTACTTCAAAGTGCGAACTAGAAACTGATCTGTGGATGGGGAACTGATGGGGAATGATAAATACCTTTATTCTTTTCTCATTTGGCAAATTCTGACATTTTCAGAAAAGTCCAATAGTCTTCTGAACCATCCCTTTAAAATGAATGAAATAAGAGGTTGGAGCAAATAGTATTGTGACCAATCACTGATGTTTCTCACCCACTAATCTCAGCTCAGTCTCTGCTCCAGTTTCAAAGAGAACTATGATGAAGACATAAGGAAGAAATGTACTGAGCTGAGAAGGGGAATGTGTATTTTGTGTAGAAACACACATATCTGTCGTGTTCATGGGCTGGGCTTCCTCATTACAATCCCTCTCTCTTGTTCAACAATTAACTGGCAGGTTTTCTTTCTTTTAAAAAATATTAAAACAGGTTCTTTATTCCTAGTAAAAGCCAGTGCTCTCCAGTGTGGCCATCGGTTCTATAATATTAAATAATGCAGGAGTATTTTGTAGGCTTTTTGTATCATTGATCACCCAAACATCCTCCGTCATTTGACACAAATTTAAAAAATGATCCACTGACTTCCTGGGCTTTGACTTCTTAAAAACACAAATGAGCAGGTCCCCTGTGAGGAGTGCAGGGAGTCTGAGGGCCACAGAGAGTAACGATCAGCAGGCTGATGACTGAGGCAGTGGAAGCACTTTCCGTCTCCCGTTCATGTGTGCATAGGGTTGTGTCTCATCAAACACGGGTCCCAGCAGCACCACTGGCCCGTTTGCTACCTGTCCTGAGTGCTTCTCTAGGGTCAGGCCAGGAGAGGCTGAGGAGGGGGGTGAGCTGGAGGGGGTCAGGGCTGACCCCACTGCTGTACCTGAGCCCTGAATGGGGGACAGCAGCTGTGGACTCTGTGTATGAGAGGAGGGAGCCAGCGTGGAAGCAGGATCCAGTGGAACCTTCTCCATGTTCTCCACCTCCATATCCAGTTCCTCAGTGTCGGGCAGCTTGTTCTCCTCGCTGAAGAAAAAGCTGACTTCCTGGAAGGACGTCTCCAGCTCCTCTTTTACACTGCTGATGATCTCCAGAAATGCCGGACGCATCTTAGGATTGTACTGCCAGCACATTCGCATCAGTTCAAACCTGCAGACCAGAGAGAAAGTGAAGAGTCTCATGTACAGTAATCATTCCTGGTGCTTTCTAAAATCCATGATGTATCATAATCCTAATATATGATAAAAATCTCATGACTTTGGGATATTTTGCTCCCTGGAAATGTCTATTTTTCAGAGACTTGAGAATGGACTGTCCAGATCTGGGTCAGGAAGAAACCACACAAATTATATTGTGTATTATATATTTGCAAATAAATATTACAAACAACATAAAGCCTATACAGCCTTGTAAGCCACATGTTTTTCTACTCCATCCATCAACAGGTGGCAGCATTCACTCGAGCTAAAACACACTGGTGTGCTGTGGAACACAACTAGAACGTTCTGTAAGCATTCACACACATCAGACTATCAGACTATTCTAAACACTTCACAAATCTGTACTCAGTGGAACAGATGAGGTTACACATGAAGCAGAAGATCCAGTACAAAGATAAAAACCCATCATCATCATCATCAGAACAGTCTGATGTGGTACTGTCTCTGGTCCAGTTAAACACACAAACAAGCTATGAATAGCAGACAACCTCAGACCTCGATGACCTCAGAGCAGACGACCTCAGTCACACAACACACACATCTTCACATAATAACTGCAAGCAGTGTGTGCCTCAGATCAAACACTGCACTGAAGGCGAAAGGAACCTTTTGTCTGCTGGCCAATAGGAACCAATGAAAAGTTCCTGTGGTTTAATCCTCCGAGACCTTCCCTCCACACAACTGCAGGTGTTTTGGGCACAGGCCTGTGTCCACAAGTGTCTGCTTGCCATTTATTAATTACAAATTCATTACAGCGGCCATCTGTTTTTACACGATTAAGGGATTCAAATTAATTTCAAACTAAACTCTAGCTGTTATAACCCAGTGAGTTATAACCTGTCTACTGTCTATAGTGACTGCTCCCTTCTTAGGCAGTATTCTAACTGGAAGGGAACCCTCTATGTTACTGATTTAGAACGGTCTACAAAGGCAGCATCTTTGTTTGCCACACGCAGCGCTAAAATGCCGTCTAGGCAGCTCACTATGTTTTGTAACAGAGCTGCTGGCTGTCATAATTTAGCCTTTTCCAGAAACAGCAAGATAAACTGATGTATCTGTTAAAAACCGTCATTGAAAAAAAAGGTTACACTGAATTCTCATGATATCACACACACGTGACAGACAGCCTGACATCATGACGTTTAGCCTCATTTACAGACAGTTTGAAAGTCTTCATCTTTATACAGCTGGCTATGCCGGATGTTCCTCGCTCCTTTGGAACTCCTCTCATGCAATCAGGACACACTGTTGTAACTGCCATGGAAACAGGGTTTGTGTTTCCATAACAGTTGAGAAAGAGAGACACAAAGACAGAAGGGAGTCAGGACAGAGCTCATGCTTCATGGTGACGCAGGAGAAGATGTGAAGATATTGTCTAGGACTGAATGCAGAGCAGCTAGGTCACACAGTTACCAAATCAGCCACAGGAATCGACTGGTAGCCCTTCTATTGACTGTACTGCTATGGAGGAAGAGCCCTGAAAACATGATGTCACCTGTCTGCTTTTAACCCGTGACGCAAATGTCACCAGTCAGGCTTTGGCTAGGCCTGACATTAGCAGAAGTATCTGCTGACGTACTACTGACATTTCAGCAGGATATTGCATCCTTAAATAGAGTCAGTTAGAGGACAAAGGGTTAACAAGTGAAGCACAGACTTCAGGAGCAAATGTCCTGCGTCCACTGAGAAAGCAGCTGGTCTGGCTGTTCAGATATCACATGTTAAAGGGCGAAGACTCACAGCATGTCCGGGCAGTTGTCTGGTTTGTCCAGAAGTCCACCTTCCATGACGAAGCGCAGTACCTGCTCGTTGGACATGCCTTGGTACGGCTGCTCAGCTAAAGTGGCGATCTCCCATAAAACTACACCGAATGACCTGGACAGAGAGAAAATGGTTAAAAGAGAAACTCTCCAGATGCAACACAAAGACAATCATTCCATCCTAATGCAAATCTTGCTGAAGGTCACAAAAGCTGCTTCTCCAAATACTCCAGCAGCCCTGCAGACGCAGTAACTTCATGCAGCTGCTTGAACACACAGAGGAGGGAATAAAGGCCATTTAAGGTCAAGACAGATCAGAGGGGAGGAAACATGGAGAACTGCTGCAAAGCAACTGCAGTCCTGCAGCACGCAGACAGCGCTGATGCCCCCGGCTGCAGCTGCGTCTCGGCAGCGAGGATGCAACAGTAAACCGCAATTAATGCATCAGATATCATGAACTAAAAATGAACAAATTGTTGTCATCAAACAACATTTATTATTTGAAGTTAATGTCAATTTATAAGTATACCATTGTTGTTTATTCATTGTTTATTAATGTTTGTTCTTTATAATTCATACAAACTGTAATAGTACATTACTATTACATGTTGAAATGCTGTACAAAAAAGCAGTCGGTGAGAAAGTACAACAAAGGAGCAGAAACTCAGTAAACCCCAAATAAAAGCACACAGCAGACTGCTGCCGGTCATTATTCATTATTCAGCTCTCTCTCCCAGGATACATTTTATACATTGGCCGAGGATCTGATGCGGGACTCGACACTCTTTAAAACAGCAATATTACAACAGTGACTTGCGTCTAATTGGCTGCAACATCTGCATGTTGAAAGACAAAACTGCATTAAGAGTGGCCTGTTTTTCACCAAATAAAGACACCTAACGGCGAGGTTTATGGGGGGAGAGATGGGAGGCTCTTTTCATGTCGGGACTTCAAAGCAGCAGATACAGAAAGAGGGACAGCAGGCGCAGCCACACTGGCACATAACCCCATTATTACCAAACATCTGGGGGAGGTTAAGAACACAGAGCGACCGAGCCGTGGGCCACTGGAGACATGCAAACAGAAGTGAAGGAGACGGTCTACAGTGCTGTTGTTCTGTTCTGTTGAGACGCCACTGCTGGGACTAAACTCGTGATGCAAAGAGACAGTCTGTCTGAGACAAACGTGAAAAAAACGTTTGGACATGTATCGACTGGCTGGGATTGTAAGAATGTCTGGAAGTGATGCTTATTCTCCCTTAACACAGAAGACTGTTGAAAGAAATCATTAGAGCGTGTTCATCTCGTACAGACTTCCTGCTGTCGAGTACATGAAGAAAATAAAGACAGAGTTTAAATGCTTTTGGCCAACTGATGAGAAGAACATGAGAAGATTTCGAGAGGCTGTTGTGTTTGTGTCTGGTGATCTCTGATGGGACTTCCAGTCAAGTCTAGACACACTTGACTTCATTTATGTGAAATTTACATCATGTTAATTTACAAGATCTTAACGTTTTGATGTAAAGGCTTAAATACTTTTGCAATACTTAAATTAGTGTTTAGTATTTACAAATATAAATTATGCCTATATACATTATGCATTTCTTTACAAAACCATTTCATTTTAAATGATTGTATAGTGAATAAAAAGCAACCAATGAGTGACCAGCCTACATGAAATACTGTTTTACAGTAAGTACAGTAAGTACATTACAGTTTAAGTTAGTTTAGAGAGTGGTTAATGTAAGAATATAGAGGAAATTACAACAACGTCACCACATAATTCCATTTGTGTTTCCTGACGTTACCATTATTCTATAAAGACTGATTTGACTGACAGTGCATACACACACACACACACATCATACCAGACATCAGAGTTTGTGGTGAATACGCCATCTTTCAAAGACTCTGGAGACATCCAGCGAACTGGCAGAAGCCCTTTCCCTCCTTTTCGATAGTAATCCGTCTCATAGATGTCTCGTGTCATGCCAAAGTCTAAACACAAGAGGAAAGAGTGAGTGTTTCAAGTCCCGGCAGACACACACACTGTCCGTTTGCTAACTGATACATATTACACAGAACTGAAGTCTTGCTCAATCTAATTGGCTGATTTTACCCAGCACCTGTGAATAAGTGGCACGTAGGTTTTGTATTGTACTTTGAGTCAATCTGTGATAGCCCCGCCCCTAAATTACACATACAACCAAAACAACCTATAACTGATCAGGCTACATTCCAGTCAGACGGCTCTTCCTGTCTCAGTGGGCTAAACAAGACTAATCACACCTCCTAATCAATCCTTGTTTTGAAGACAGTCATAAATCCTTACACACATTCAATTACCATCAGATGAGCAGCAGGTTTGTGTGTTTGGCATCAAATACTGAGAATTACCTCCGATTTTAACAGTGAAGTCCTCGGCAACCATACAGTTCCTGGCAGCCAGGTCTCGATGGACAAACTTGTTGGCATTGAGGTAGGCCATCCCATCAGCTATCTGACCGGCCATCTGAATCATCTTCTTCAGTGGAGGAAGAACATGACTGCTGGATCCCTGCTTCACAACAACAGAAGAACAGAACTGCTGCAATCAGTATCTGCCTGTACTGCAACCCTGCATCTGTTTAAGCAGACTGCAATATCCAGCAGCTGCACTGAGCTGTGAACATTTACTGTAGAACATGAAGAGGTGTCACCCATAGATCTGAGCAGACTGCCTCACAGGTGATACTGGTAATGAACAGACTAGTTTTAACACACTAAAAAGCAGTACAGAGATGAATGATGGGCTAATCTGCATTAATGTGATGATGATGATGAAGAACTATAAGCACTGATGTCCGAGCACCTCTTTGGATCGGAGAGAACGCAGGTAGCTCTTCAGGTCACCCCGTGTCATCAGCTCCATTATAACTAGAGTGGGCTGGCCTTGTGAAACCACACCCAGCAGTCGCACCTAAACCAATCAGAACACAAAGAAGAATGAATAAATTCTCCAATTACATGCAGTTTTCTCCATTTGATTTTCTAGTCTGACTGCAACTTTCTCTTATGAAGTATTTTCTTAGAATAACTGGGTCATCCCTTAACCAAACACAATGGAAGTGAAACTTGATAGAAAAGAAAGCCAATCAGCATTTTTTGTCATTAATGGGTTGTGATTCTGCCCCTTTTCTTACCACATGGTGACAGTTGAACTCCTTCATGACAGAGGCTTCGTTCAGAAACTCGATGCGCTCACGCATACTCGCTGATTCATTTACAGTCTTAATGGCCACTCTGGTGTCAGGCTCATCTTTCACGACACCCTTTGCGATGCCCTCATACACCATTCCAAACGAGCCCTGGCCCAGCTCTCGACACAAGCTGATTTTCTCCCGAGCCACTTCCCATTCATCCGGTACATACACTGAGTCAGAAACAGAGAGAGATTAACATATCTGAACCGATCGTGCAGGACTGCACACATGACAACAGCAACAGCCAATCACATTGAGCGATTTAAGCAAACGCTCACAATCAGCCAAAAGTTCTTGAATTGACTTCATGAGTGTAAACCAGACAAATCAACAAAAAATTAAATACCGAATATCAAGAGGCGCAGAAGACGGAGTTTAATTTCTTACCCCAATGGCTACTTTAAGCATAAGCCTCATTACATTTTCTTTAGATTTATACTTAAAACAAGAAAAAAAACTGAAAATTAAACTGAAAATATATCTGACAGTATCTTGTGTTAAGGATGTTCAGCTGTATTTTCTTGAGAACAACAATAACACTGAAGAAATCACACAGTACTCACTCTCAAAAGGACTGAAGTATTCGGGGTTCACAGAGGCGTACAGAACGCCATTTCCCAGCCGGTCACTGTTCCTGTAGGACAGAGGAAAGATGCATCACATGCACTCTGACAGCGGACGGGTTGTTTGTTAAACGGGACATTACCTCTTTCTGGTGAAGAAGACGGCAACAGTGACCACTGCGAGAAGCAGCACTAGCACAATAACAGGAATGATGATGGCCAGATAGAAGACGTTATCATAGTTTCCTGAGAGAGAGAAGGACAAACATGCAGCATTACATTAAAAGAGACACACAGCTCCACTGAAATCACAAATCTTTCATTCATGTACACTCTTTACTTTTGGGAGGTGCCACATAAAAGAACACAGGTTCGGTCCACGACCCGTTTCCTGCCAGAGAAGTGGCTCTGACCCGGGCTGAATAATTTCCAGGGGCCAGATTACTAAGATGAGCTCCTCGCAGCACCCGAAACTGCTGCCGTGATACACACTCATGTTTCTCAGGCTGTAACACACACACACACACACACAGTTTATGTCCTCTGCGGCTATTTTAAGTGTTTGTTAATGGAATGTGAGTTATTTGTAACACTGACCTCAGTTCCCAGCCGGTATTTGATTTCGTACATAAGGATCAGTCCGTTGGGATGGAGCGGTTCGGCCCAGCGCAGCAGCACTGAGCCCTCCCCCTTCTCATGTCTCTCCTGAGTCACACTGCCGGGAATATGGTCTGCTTTGTCTGGTGAAGACAGAACCGCCTTCTTATAATAATTCAATAAGAGTTCAGCTACAGTTCAGTGAGCATGAGAACTGATAAAAACTACACTGAGTGATTACTGGAATTTAATGAACAATTACTGAAATAATTAGTAGTGTGCTCGTCTGAACATATGCGTGTGAATCTGGATTGTTGGCTTTGCTGACCTGCAGGTTTGGTTCTGGAGAAAATAAAAGCTGCTGCGCTGCAACGGTCGACCTTGTAGTTACAGGCGTGGATGTCGATGCGGTACACAGTGAAGGGCTGCAGGTTCGAGATCTCTATGAACTCTGTGTGGACTCTGTCCTCAGAGAAGGGATATTCTTTCTCCTGCAGCTCTGGGTCAGTGATGTTGCTATCCAGGCCTGTGAAGTTCCTGATCGCACCCTGCACCAGCGTCCCATTGGCCACTCCAAACAGATCCCGTCGCTTTCTGTCAGGAGGTCTAAGAAACATGAAATAAAGAGATATGAGGACCAATCATAAGAGAGGTGAGAGGAAACACAAGACCAAAACAAAAACAGGAAAGAAAATGAAAAGAAATAAAAAGAAATCAGAAAAAGAAAGAAAAGGAAGTGACAGTAAGAGTAGAAAGAGATACAGTCAGCAGATACAGTCAGAGTCTACACATAATTACTGTACATGATTACTGTACCACACACACAGCACTTCCTCAAACAACCTCAGAGAACACCACAGCTTCTCCTGATGATGTTCTCAGCTCTCTTAGTAACAGAGAGGAAACTGGAAATATCAACATACAGCACTCCTTCATGTCTCCTTAATCTTCTCCATCATTTATCATTCTGAGCGATGTGATGTATCCAGCTGGGCTGACATTGTTCCCTTGTGGAAATTTACAAAGAAACGAGAGCTGACATGCAGCGTTTTAACTCTCTGGCTTCTCAGACTCTCTCCTCWGCTTCTGATTCTTGGTTCTTTACATACTTCCTTTGACATACGTCCTTTGACTTGACTTACAGCGTAAACAACTGTCAGGTACTGTGAGAACACAACACTCCAGAACACAGAGAGAGCAGACAGCCAATCACCAGATCTTTCACTCCTCTTGTCAAAAGATGACATGACTCTATAGAATACTTACATTTGTTCGGTCAATTAAGACATTTAGTGGTCGAATATTTCTGACCATTGCCTATAATGACACAGTTTCCTAGAGAGCTCTACTTTTTGCTCCTTTCTCATATCACTCCACAATCTCTACAGATAAGCTAAGAAAATACTTTCAATCAGTATTTTATGCTTTATGTATTTGTACATGACTGGCTGAACATACATGATTTCTTACTCAACCCTGTTCTCTAGTTTCCTGCTATGGTTATTAAATAACTCATGTACGATAAGCTGGGTTAGTGTTTAAAGAGCGTTAACTGGAT
>JAZGTI010015903.1:0-13094 GCA_036877585.1 Botia kubotai
CCTCCCCCCAGAAGCCAGGGGCCCCATGGTAGGGGCCCTTGTAATCAGATGGCCCTCTAAAGGTACACTACACCCTCCTCCCTAGGGCCTCCTAGAAGGGCCCTCATAATCAGAGGGCCCTCTAAAAGCCCCCATCCTCCCTAGGACCCCCTGGTAGCCAGAAGCCAGGACCATAATAGGAGGGCCTAAGAAGGCCTCCTAAAAGTAGGCTCCCATGCACCCATTTCCCTTTAAAGTTCCTATAGCAGGGCCGGGGGCCCCCTGAAAGCACCGACCCGAAAATACATTGTTGATAAGCGTTGCAAATTGTTTTGGCTAGGGGCCCCACGGGCCCCCTGCACCCCAAGGGCCCCTGGGGCCCGGTCCGTAATCCGTCCCTGTTTTTATTGCACTACTTCCATCTCTCAAAAATCTATGTTGAGGGAAGAAAGGATAAAGTCAGGTCAACGTTTATGCAACAAAGATTTCATTTAAATATTCAGCCTCTTATCTTTAAAAAGATGCAAACATATTAAATCTCATTATGTTCTGCATATGAGGGATGATCAGCACCACAAGTACATGATGTTATTGCCCAGCCTCTTACTGTATATGTTAATGTCTCTGGCTTGTAAAATGTTTAGCAAGGTCACATGCAAGAATACTGTAATTCACAGTACCTCTCAAAAGTGTCTGATCAGGGCTATGCATGAAACCTAATAAAAAATGTTTACATCTAAAGAAAATGCTTTCGTCTTCTGTAACTTTATATGTTTCAGATAAATTTAGACACATACATAGATTTACAAATAAACTAAAAAGAATCCCAATTATTACATCGCTTTTGATGTCTGCATTGGTATGCTCACGGAGATGTATACGTCTTTTTGCATATGCATATGGCAAAATGGGGTTTCAGAGCAAAGACCCCCAGAGCGCTGTGTTTCAGCCTTATCTCACAGTGGCTGTAAATAGAGAGCTCTATTCTGGTATGATCCGTGGTGATATTGTGATGTTGTTGACCAGTGTGGGCGATTGGCAGGTGGTCTCTTTCACTGACACTCCTCTGACATGTCCTGGGCCCTAACAAAGAAACAGAGCATGAGTTTAGATCCTGACTCCAAGACATCATGCTCTGACACAAAAAAAGGGCTGTTAGGATCCTGGCATGAGAATTTAATAAAAAGCCAAAACATAAAAGCCAGGACCCTGACAGGGTAAAGGTGTTGTGTTGTACAGTATGTAAGGTAATAGCCCCACTCCAACATTTTTACTGTATGGTACATACACATTTGTGAACTCAATTCTATTGCCCTATCAGACTAAATTAATTTGTCTTTAAGTCATCACAGTGCTACATAATTGTCTTCATACTTTAATCACCAAAATACTTTGTGTATAATTACAGCAAAACAATTGAGAATCAAATTATAACACTTGAAATCTTTTCTTGATCTGTATTTTTAGAGGCAAAGGATGGGTGAATACAGTAGGCTGCAACTTTGCTGTAATTCAGGACTTTGAATTGCAAATGAAATCAAAACTTTGAATAACAAATGAAAGTCCAGTTTCAGTTTTGAAACTGTTCCAGTTCTGAACTACATTTCCTGTTAGTCATATTAATAATTACATTTTTATACAGCAGGATGTGTTGTGTTGGTAAGTGACATGGTTTGACCAATTCACAATAGTGTCTTTTATGTTTATTCACATAATTGGTTGTTGCATAATTTCTGAGGCAATTTAATTATTATAATACTGGCAGAGAGATTATAAATCACTTTGGCAGTCTGGTACCAGTTTGTAAATTTCGCAATATGATATGTGCTTCCAATGTGCACATGACCACACTTATAAACAAAGAATACCATGCAAATAATTTTACTTCTACTTTACTCATATACTTACAGGCAGTTCTTGTGTTCTTTTTGTATAATTGTATTTTTTATGAGATCCTATTAATTAAGGTACTACATGGAATATTTAAAAAAAAAACAATTATATTGCAGGACTAAAACTGCTTATTTTAAACTTTTTATATAATTATTTTTTTACTTTTTTAATGACAGTGTTTAAAGGGATAGTTCACCCAAAAACAAAAAAACATCATTCATCATCATTTACTCATGCTCCTCATAAAATTTATTTATTTAATTTATTTGTATGTTAGTATGTTAGTAGTTGACATAACTACTGTGTTATACAGGAGCACTTTGGATACTTTGTCAAATTACAATTAATACACTGGGCGTGAAGTTTGAGTTTGTAATCTCTTATTTTGAGCTTTTATTGCTGTGTTAGTGTTTGACTCTACACAGGATCTACACATTGTTTAACTTTTTGTGCTGTTTACTGCAAAGTTTAATGAGGTCTCAATTTGACAAAAATGACTCCAGATTTAAAATAAAAACAATTCAAAACAAATTGGAATACTAGTGCAGGTTGTTTATTTGCTCATAACCAAATTTTATCAGTTTACATAAAGTGCTTTTTCATAAGTATAAAGGAAGAATTCAAAAATAGGTGATCTTGCACTCACAATATATGTGATGTAGATATATTTAGGTTTTGTGAACTCTTACGTTTAAACTATAAATATAGACACGATCAAGTGTGTGATGGTCTAATTGTTGCCATGACTTCGGTGTGTGGATATTAAATCTGATCTCAGATTTCCACCATTCTTAGAGCATATCAGCACCGCCAGCATCTCAAATATAAACAAGGTATGACACTAAAGCAATGCTGTCAAAAGGAGAAATCATGTCATAGTTTCAGCTGACCTCATAAAGATCATGTTGACATCTTGGCATCTGTCATTCTAATCGACACAGCTGTGTGTGTTTTTCATTGAAGTATGATACTTTTGTAGTCTGTTCAGATATCAGGGACATCATAAAAGTACCTGCCAAGTGTTTGTACTTGATTATTGTCCAGAAGAGGGAGACATTTAATTATTCACAGTATACGTGTTCTATATGTGTTATGAAAGAACTAACTAAAAGTAGTAACTTTTTTATTAGCATGTAAACAAACTTAAAAACATAAAAAAAGTGTTGCTGCCTTAATACTTAGTAATGCTGTATTTTTGTCAATAGCTCGTAGCATAGCTTTTTGACATCCAACTACTTTAATACTCTGGTATACTGGCTATTCATAAATTAAAGTAACTTCTTAACACTGGTCTTAGACTAAATTTTTAATTTGCATGTCTTCGTTTTCCAGAAGGACTTACGTGTCAGGGTCCTGGCTTCTTGTCAAGTGCGGGAATCGTTTTTTGCCAGGATCCTGACACAGTCTGTGTTCTTTGTCAGAGCGTGGGGCTAGATTCCGACTCGTCTTGTCTGTTCTTGGTTTCGGTTTCGAGAGTGAGTCTAGACCCGCGCTCTGGGTGTTCGTTCTATGTGGAGGCACATGGTTTCCGCTTTATTTACATCTACCATGTGCTCTCCAGTCCCGCGTCATGACCCCGCCCACTTGTTTCCTAGTTTGTTTGATTTTATGCACCTGTTTGTAATTGTTCTCTGTCCTTTTAAATGTTATCGTGTCTGCTGTCCTGTGCTGGTTTATTCTTCCGCGGTTTATCTGTGCTTCGTGTGGTTTGGCTATGCTCCTCGTCGTTTTGTTCACGCTCCTTGTTGTGCTCTCATCAGCGTCGTTCCCATTTATTGTTAACTTTTACCGTTCATTGTATGTTTAAAGTTAAGTCCGCCTTTGGTGTGTACCTAGTAGTGTCATTATTTTTTCCGTGTTTAATTTGTGCTTTAGGTATTATCGTTTATTTATATTTTGTATTGAATTTCCGTTTGTTCCTCGTTTCGCCCCCTTGTGGGGTTTTTGTTCCGTTTATTTATAATGTGTTTTTTGTGAGTCGCTGTCTTCGATTGGGCTCTTCCCCGTGCATTTCCTGACAGAACGAGTAAATTGGCTCTACCGTTTGGCAGGCTGATGTTTTTGCTGTCCATTAGTGAAAGTTGTTCAGGTTATTTTTAATCTCAGCTGTTGTTGGTGGTTGTTGTAAATCCTGAACTAAAATGAGATCCTTAAATCCAGTGTTGAGCATCACATTGTAACTTGAGTCCTGGAATTATTTAAGCATGGAACAAAGGTGTGCATGATGGGATGTTCTCTGACTAGAATCATAAGCGAATGGAAAGCCTGATAATGAGGGCTTCACTTTCTGCAAATGAAAAGGTATTGAGTGAGAAACGCAGGGAAAATAGAGAATGAGCCAGAACACCGGATTCAGGTGTCTTTTATTAATGTAGGGAAGGACAGGGTGTGTCCCACATTCAGGTGGGATCAAAGCAGACTTAAGGATCGTACATTCCTCTTTCTGAGGGTGTGATAGACATCTCTTTACATGCTTTCACATGCAATAGGGAGAAAGACAGATAAGGGGAAAAAAAAAGCCTCGGCAACAAGCACATAAACACATGAACATAGACATAACATTGCAACAGGGGAGGGGGACAGGGGATGTGGAAGTAGTCCAATGTAGGTAACAGCCATCYGGTCCTGCAGCTATAAGAGCGCTGGTCACACAGACCCGCCTTCCCACACGGGGGGTAAAAGCACACAAAGGCGTGGGATGTGATTGTCTATCTGTAGCTATGTACGTATGTATGTGTGCGTGTGTGTGTGTGTGTGTGTGTGTGTGTGTGTGTGTAGGCCTGTGGAGTCTGAAAACTCAGTCCAACAGGTAATTTTTGAAGTAATTGTAAAATATCTAATAAGCACAAACCTATGCACATGTTTTTTTTTTACATGATATACCTTAATACTAGTCAGCCTTAATATTTGGATGGATGCCTCATATCTACATACACAGATAACCTGTGCTGTCTGCCTCATTACAGATCTGACCTTTAAACCACATTATCTGTGCAGAGCTAGTAAAAGTTACAAAGCTACACAGATTAAAATTCTGAGAACTACTGAGGCCCACGATCCGGGTCATGGTTCCAGATATAGTCTACTAATGATGAAAGATGATTGGTTGATAATGATCCAAACAGTACTTCATGCTTCATTATGCTACTGTGAATGAACGATTTGTGAATGAAGAGGTTTGTTTAGAACTGACTACTAGAATAATGTTACTCAATCAAAAATCAGATGTGCCGTTTAAGAACTAAATTTTCAATGATAGGAATATCTGAAATCTGATACAAAGCAGAATATTTAGGTGTGTTTTGGTACTTTCAGTGGAGGCAAGGAAATCTGAATTTTTGGAGTTAACATGGTCAATATCACAAATTTGCTTATATTTGATTAGTGACCTAGGAATAGTGCAGAATTATCTTAAAATATGCAGGTTTATTTCCAGGTTTAAATTAGATTTGATGAAGGATAAATCTCAGACTTTTGGGGTCTACTGTAAATAATTGTTCACAATTTTATACCACACCCTAATACTTTTACCTGTAACAACACACATACGTCTTAATATAAGAAAATTAAATATGTTGGGTATAACCATCAGCAAAGGAAAGTGTTGGGTATTGTGAAATAAACGCTCAAGCAAACACACAGAGACTATGTGTTTTCAACTTCAAGCTGTTACACTTATTATCAAGCTTAAACAGGCTGTCAAATGAGCAGACTGTTGAAGTTTATGGTATAGGTCTGTTCAGATTATGAGGCACACCCCATGAGGACCCATCCTCATTTCCATCTTTGTGCTGTAAGCTTTTGTTTTTCTACTTCTATTTTTATGAGATCCTCATCGGCAGAGCTGTCATTGTGCAATGTTTCTATAAAACATACATATATCTTGTCATACTTGTCATACTATATATATATACATATAGTATACTGTCATACATTTTTTTTCTTTTTTTTCCTTTTTTTATGTAACACAATGCATGTGCATGTCCTATAGTATATGCTCATATAAACTCACACAAACGCATGCAAACAAGTGGTTCTTTTGAGAAAATGACTTTTCTGGCTTTGTAATTGTACAGTATATCCTCTGGTCATGGATTTCACTGAGTTTGGTATAGATTCAGTAATGATGTCTTAATCCTGTGTAGACCTGAATAGCCTATCCTTTGGCCTCACCCTTTTTGGCAGCACAGACTGTTAGTCATACTTGCCAACTCATAATGAGCAGTTAAACACTGAACTCTGAAATGTTTATTTTTAAAGTTGCACAACTCTGCCACTCTCCATTTCCTGTTACTTTCTTTTAGCAAGATAGCGATGAATATGTTGAGTGGCCTTTTTGGAGAAGGTGTGGGATTCTGGATGAGGCATGCAGGCTAACGCACCTTACCACTTGCTTTTCCTGATTCCACCCTTTCTTCCTGCACCACCAGAACATGGGAAGGGAATGAGGGCGGGGCCAAGCGTAGCCTTTTGCGAAATATTTAGAGCAGCACTAGGGCAGGCCCAGTACCTGTAGCCTTTAGATATCATTTACATGAGGAGAGGAAAGGTGCACAAAGAGGAGCACCAAGGAGATTGCTACACAAGAGAGGAGGAAGAGAGAGTTCTCCACTGACAGCCTGGAAAGAGATAGAATGCCTTCAGATGACTTTTACTATCAGGGAATGCTGAAAGCCATGGATGGCAGGAAAGGTACTTTCATTCACCTGCCTGTGTCAGGTGTCAGAGTGTTAGAATTATTTCTCTGCAAATTTCACAGTGTAATTTGTAGGTTTTATTCGTGTATAAAAATTCTGTCTTCACAGCAGTCGTTTTTTAGAGATGAACCTCATAGTGATTGACTCAGGTTCAATATGTGCATAAGTTTTCTTTTCTTGCATTACAAACAGAAAATATGAGTCTTTTTTCCCTTTTACTATAATTCTGTTTAGATGCAAAGCGAATGTTTGACCATTTGTCAAAGAACGCATACTTAACTAGCTGCGTCAAGGACTGAGTGTCAACAATGTTTTTCAATCAGCAGAATTCTAGTTTTGTTGCATTGCACTAGGTTGCCCTGCCCATGTGAAGTACTGTTGGTCCAAAATCTTTTGCTGTCTAACTGAACATTAAACATCAAATATCTTTTAATTGGGCGTGATTGTGCCACAATGAACAGCAGATTATGTGGACAAAAAGTTGCTTGTGACTGTGAACACATCTTGCCTGGTTAGAATTTTGTGTAATGTGGAATTTCTTATTTTAATAATCTTTTATAGATTTACATATTTCATCTATTTATTACCAATAAATTGTGCTATTAAAAACAAAACTTTCGAACTTTAGTGTGTCATATTGTTACTGTGACGAAACGTCAGTCGGATCGATCTGCAGTGTTTTTATTCACAACAAGCAGGCAATGGTCAACAGTGGCAAACAGGTACAACAAAGGCAAGGCAAAGGGATAATCGTTAGACAGGCGTGGGTCTAGACAGGCAGCAAACAATCCAAAAGCGCTATTACAATCCAAATACAAAGGCGGGCGGCAAACAATCAAAGAACCAAAAACAATCCAAGTCATACACAAAAACACCAACAAGATAAACAGGGAAAAAACGCTCAGTAATGATGCCGTGGCAAATCAAGACTTCGCAATGAGTAATTGTGAAATGTCCGGTTATATAGGAAGTGGGAAATGAGGCGCAGGTGAAGAAACAGGAAGTGATCAGTCCAGGTAAGTTCTTCTTGGGAAATGTTCACAATGAATGAGTTCATTTCCGACCTCTCCCCAGGACCGTTCCCCTCCCAGTCCCCCAGGTACTGTAATGTACCACCCCGGCATCTAAAGTCCAAAAGTTCATGGACCCTGTAGGTTTCCTCGCCCATGACCATAATCGGGGGGGCGGGGGGTTACTCATCCACTGGGTGCTTCCTCAATCTCCCCCACTGGGCCACCAGCGGGTTTCAGGAGTGACATATCGAAGGTGGGAGAAATACCATAATTAGCAGGTAAATCTAGTCGGAATGAAACAGGAGTAATTTGTCTAATGATTTCAAAAAGGCCAACATACCTGGGACTTAGTTTCTTGCAAGGGAGTTTTAGACGTAGATCCCTTGTCGATAGCCATACCCATTGGCCTGCAGCATATTTGGGACCAGTTCTGCGGTGTGCATTGGCCTAAGTCGTCTGTCTTCTGACTGCATGTAATAAGTGCGTGTGCGCTCTGTCCCAGACTTCCTCACTCTTCTGTAGCCATTTGGTAATTGCAGGAAGTTTGGTGGTTCGCCCAACCAGAGGAAAAGGGGTGGTTGGAATCCCAGAACACATTTGAACGGCGTTATTCCTGTTAATGGTTTGATCAGAGAGTTCTGGGCGTATTCTGCCCACATTAAATATAGTAGCTTTCTTGTAGCTCAGTGGTTAGAGCATGGCGTTAACAACGCCAAGGTCATGGGTACAATGCCAGGGATTGCACATACTTGGAAACAATGTATAGTATAATGCAATGTAAGTCGCTTTGGATAAAAGCGTCTGCCAAATGCATAAATGTAAATGTAAATATCTACTCCACTCAGTTTGTTGCTTCTGACAATACGATGTGAGAAATCTGGTAACTTCCTGATTTAATCTTTCAGTTTGGCCGTTGGATTGAGGGTGATAACCAGACGTAAGGCTGATATTGATCCTAAGACTCTTAAAAAAGGCAGACCAGACTCTGGAGGTGAACTGGGGTGCCCTGTCAGAGACAATAACCTTGGGTAGCCCATAAAATTTGAATACGTTATTGCACAATAATTCTGCTGTTTCTAATGCGGTGGGGAGTTTGGGTAGTGGGAGAAGTCTACATGCTTTTGAAAATCAGTTGATGATTGTTAGAATGATTGTGCTGCCTTGGGAATTGGGTAGATCCGTTATGAAGTCTATTGCGATGTGTGACCATGGGCGTTGTGGAGTGGGTAAGGGTTGTAGCAGACCGGCTGGCAGTTGTCTAGGGTTCTTTGACATTTGACATATTTTGCATTGAGAAATATATTTAATAATATCAGATGATAACGATGGCCACCAATAATGATTCTTAATCAGTTTGATTGTGGCTGTAATGGCTGGGTGTCCTGAGCTGGGAGAGTCGTGAACCATAGTAGTCTTGCGCAGGGGTTCGGGCACAAATGTAAGATCGTACGGGCATGATGGGGTGGAGGGTGCTGACTATTGAGTTGCTCGATCTCAGTATTAATGTCCCATTGTACTGGAACTGCTAGTATTTTGTCAGGGAGAATGGGCTTAGGGTTAAGCACAATTAGGTTTTCATCAGTTTGTCTAGATAGAGAATCTGCTTTGGTGTTCTTTGTCCCTGGTCGGTAGGTAACGGTAAAATGGAAGCGTTTAAAAAAATTTGAGTGTAAAAAGATTTTATGGAGCTGAATGCACGAATGAAGCGTCTGTAAAAGTTAGCAAAACCTAAGAATCTTTGTAATTCTTTGACTGTGGTGGGTCGAGGCCAATCAGTTACTGCTTCTACCTTCTTCTCATCCATAGCAACACCCTCAGAACTAATCACGTAACCTAAAAAGGAAGTACTGGATTTGTGGAATTCGCATTTCTCAGCCTTTACATACAACTGGTACTCGGATAGGCGTTTAAGCATAGCTTTTACATGTTCAATATGTTCTTTAAGAGAGTTGGAATAGCTCAAGATGTCATCTATGTATACGATTACCCATCTTTCTAGCATATCTCTGAGGACATCATTCATGAATAATTGAAATACCGATAGGCTGTTGGCGAGACCGAATGGCATCATAAAATATTCATAGTGACCCGACGTAGTGGAAAAGGCTGTTTTCCACTCATCCCCTGCCTTAATTCTAACCAAATATAAGCACTACGTAGGTCTAGTTTAGTGTATATTTTGGCTTGTCGAAGTTCTTCTAAGGCAGCAGGTATGAGTGGCAAGGGATAGCGAAACTTTACGGTTACCTTGTTAAGGCCTCGATAATCAATACATGGTCGTAAGCTTCCATCTTTCTTCTTTACAAAGAAGAACCCCGCTGAGGCTGGTGAATTTGAGGGACGAATGAAACCCCTTTCTAATTCCTGCTCAATGTAAGTTCTCATGGCTTCTGTCTCAGGTTGTGACAAGGGAAATATGCGGCCCTTAGGGGGTTCAGCACCGGATTTGAGTTCAATGGCGCAATCAACATTTCTATGTGGGGGTAACTGAGAAGCCTTCTTTTTACTGAACACCTCTAGAAAGTTGTTGTATTCAGAAGGTATGTTACTATTAGTAGACTTTGGAATATGCTCAGGGGTAACCCTTTTGTGAATGGGTTGTAACTTCTTAAGACATTGCAGGAAGCAGTTTGGGCCCTATTGTCTCAACTCTCCCTCTTTCCAAGAGATTGTAGGTTCATGCAATTTTAACCAGGGAAGACCGAGGATAACGGGATGTTAAGGTGAGGAAATCACATAAAACTGTAATGTTTCTCGGTGGATGCTGCCACTTGTAGTGTGATGGTGCCAGTAAATTGAGTCCTACCTCTTTCTCCAATCGGTCTCCCATCTAGCGCCTCCACTGTTAAAGAACAGATGATGATGATGACAAAGGTATATCATGTCTAAAAACAAACTCTTCGGTGATTAAATTACTGGCTGCTCCTGAGTCCTTTAGAGCCATGGTATTCAGAGTCTGGTCTGCTAACAACAACATGACAGGTAAAGACATATTTAGTGATAGACATATTCAGGGTGAGTTCACACTCACCCCTGGTCATTCATTTCTTGGCCGGACTGTACAGGAGGATTTTAAATGTCCAGATTCCCCGCAATAGAGGCAGAGATGATGTTGGATCTGTCTCGCTTGTTCCTCCCGGGTCAAATGAGTGGCTCCAAGTTGCATGGGTTCGACCTGGTGAGCATTCACTGGGTAATATGCAAGGTTAGTTCTCCGTGAGCGGACTAGATTATCCAATTGAATGGATAACTCGATGAACTCATTAAGATTTCGGCCCTCGTCCGATTGGAGCTCCAGATTAAGGCCTCTCCGGAATAGCAGCTTGGTCTGGGCTGCTAATGTACAGAAGCTTAAGAGTATATTCCGAAGCGGTTTGTTTTCCTTGGACCAGGGTGAGTAGTTGTTCTCCAGGGCTCAGTCCTCCTGTAGGATGCTCAAACACCTCCCGAAACCGCTGAAGGAAGATCTCGAAAGTGGGGAAAATAGATCTTTCGAACCCCAAACCGCTGTTGACCAATCCAGTGCCTTCCCGGTAAACAGAGATGATACAAATGCTATCCTACTAGAGTCGTTTGGCTAGAGGGCAGGTTGTTGGTTAACAAACAATGAGCATTGTAACAAAAACCCTTTGCATTTATCTGGAGATCCATCTAACTTTTCAGGAAAAGCAAGTCGTAGACTTACCAGAGAGGTTGAACTGGACATCGGCGGGTTAGGTGTGGCATTAACGGGGTTTAGTTCGGGCGGTGTCACTTGTAATCCATGTAATGCTTTGACTAGCTCCTTGGTCAGTGAGGTTAGTTGATTGAGTTGGTGTTGGTGCATTGCTAGTTGTGAGGCCTGTAGAGTCAGTTCAGTGGACAGCTGAATGAGAGCTGCTGGATCCTGTGGTGGTGAAGTCTTCTGTGATGAAACATCAGACTGAGTCGGATCCATCTGCAGTGTTTTAATTCACAACAAGCAGGCAATGGTCAACAGTGGCAAACAGGTACAACAAAGGCAAGGCAAAGGGATAAGCGTTAGACAGGCGTAGGTCTAGACAAGCAGCAAACAATCCAAAAGCGATATCACAATCCAAATACAAAGGCGGGTGGCAAACAATCGAAGAACCAAAAACAATCCAAGTCATACACGAAAACACCAACAAGATAAACAAGGAAAAAATGCTCAGTAATGATGCCGTGGCAAATCGAGACTTCGCAAGGAGTAATTGTGAAATGTCCAGTTATATAGGAAGTGGGAAATGAGGTGCAGGTGAAGAAACAGGAAGTGATCAGTCCGGGTAAGTGCTTCTTGGGAAATGGAGTTCTGGAGGATCCATTCAGTATTCCGGTGACGGCTCCCTCTGGTGGTGCGGCGGAAGAGAAGCTGGAGCCTCCACCGTAACAGTTACCTCACATAAAGTAGAAAGTGGAACTTTAAGAAGGGTGTTTAAAAGTAACATTATACCTGTGAGAGGAACTTATTAAAGGTGCTGAACGGAGATCAAAAGGTCTGTGAATGATGACTGTCAGCTGTTGTCTTACAGTATAACACTCCTACACTGGGGCTCATAATAATCCACACCATAGTAATGCTTACATTACCTTTGGACGCAGGAGGTCAAGGTTTACTGGGCTTTTCACCACCCATTAATAGTCACCATGATAACATTATTTTTCTACATTGAAGTCTTATTATTCCACCCAGCAGGAACAAAAAGTGTGACCTGTGGACGTGTCTATGCGGGTGTGAATCACCTGTTACGCAGAACTGCTATGAGTTACTGGGCATGCTTTAAAGGACTCAACTTGCCTAAGTAGCATGTTTTATTCATATGCAGCATTATGCACTCAAATCTGTTTATACTTGACAAAATTGCTCATGTACCATCAATTTAAATAGTCATTCTACAGCAGTGTTAATTGGATTAGGGTGCTGGTTTTTGGCTGTCTACTCCTGGACATTATCAATTTACGCTTTAAGCCACTTCAGTTTAGCTTTAGTTGTATGTTTTGAGTCATCTTCGTGTTTAATGATAGAATGTTTTCCAATGGGAGGTTGAACCTTTTTTTTTTTTTTTTTTACTTTTTTTTACGTTTTAATGAACATAGCTCCACCTGTTTTGGCTTTTGTTTTTAAAGGTGAAGCGTGTAATTTCTGCATCACTAAGGACTTCCGACAGAACACGCAAACACTGTTTGTTCAATTTAATTAAATACAATTTTATTTATATATTCAATTTTCAATTGTATTTATATAGCGCTTCTTACAATTTTACATTGCTTCAAAGCAGCTTTACATAAAAATATATATGTCTATCAATGGATCACTTCTCGGTGACATTTACAGCTTATTTGTTTATATATATTATTTTTTATATATATATGTTTACACCTCGATSRCGATCGCGAATACCAATGACCTGGTATAACAAATTTAGAACATTTACACCAGAGCATTTACACCAATTGTCGTAAGAGACATCATAGTATAATATTATATTTGTTTAAATATAGCACAGTTTATATA
>JAZGTI010015904.1:0-13094 GCA_036877585.1 Botia kubotai
AAGAAAGAAAGCTAAAGAGATTAAAGTCTAAGTCTGTACTTATTTACAGAGAATCATAAAACATCCAGCGCTGCTTTCAAACACCAGCGAGCACTGCCACTGTGCAGAGACAGTGGAGGGTTGCTGAATGTCATTACACAGATTCCAAACAGTCCTTAGCAGTTGCCCTGCCTCAGCTCCATTACTGAGGAAGTGAGGCCTGTTTAATTGCTCTAGCAGTGGTGTTTTCCCTGCCATTACCAGCTGTTTATCTCTTAATGGCCCTTTCCATGTGAAACACTTCAGATATTTTCACGGGGATCTAGTAGCAATAGAAATCCTGCAGAACTTTGATTAACTTTATAACTTTCAGTGTTCGAAAATGTAAAACGTCCACAATTTAATTTTAGCTCTCAACTGCAACGTGGAATAGAAAAACATATTAATTTGAGTTAAATATAAATGAATTAAATTCACGTTTCATGTTGGTCTATATATGTTTCAAACAGTTTTCAGTGTCAATGACTGAGGCACACAGAGCTCAACATTCATTCTTAGATTTTACAGTGGAAGACATATTTACAGTAGAATAGAGTTTACAGTCTTCTTAGCTCACCTGCCTTTAGATTTACAGATATATTAAAGCCAACATACCACATAGTAAGACATTTTCTTATTAATTTAATGCTATGTAAAATTTTATTGTTAAATTATGTTAATCTACCAGTTTTAAATTCAGATTGGAAAACACTATGTATGTACCATATCTAGACCTATGAAATCTATCACATGTATCCTGCCAGACTAACTACACCAGCAGCAGTTTTACACACTGATGATGTGCCCAGAACATACACAGAACATACAGTAGTATATTAGGAGTATTAATACTTAATACAGAAGTGAGTTCCGCTGTTTCGTTCCTTTGAGACCGTTTAAGAATTTAGTGATCAGTCATACTCAATTACTCTGAGATTACGGCCCTGGAATGGAGCTGTTACAGGCACGTGAGTATGTTCAAACGAGCCCTGGCTCCGCACTTGTTTTCTTCTGCATGGACACATGTGAAATGTGGTGCAATCATGCAGGAGCAGCACTTCTTTGGGAGTGTGGATCAACATCATTATCTGATTCGCGTATCCTCCATGGACCTTACCTACTTTATCTGAGCCAATCCCTTTGAGAAGGTTTGTTGTGCCATCAGAGTGGTGAAAAAAACATGGACCTGATTCATCGTGGACCTCAAAGGAAAGCGACCCTAAATCCGTCTGGCAGAGCAGCTGCAGCCAAAACGGATAGCTACTGTCACGGATTACTACGGTACAGAGACCCAAAAAATGCATATAAAACACCATTTTGTTGTACGTTGTTTTGTTTTAAAAGGGATGGTTGAAAGTGACACCACTTGCTGAATAAGTAGCAGAAGGCAAAAAGTTAACAGTTCATATTTAATGTATATCCAGCTCTGATGCACAAAGGCAACATACTGTAATTGACTCTATGCCTTTTTCATAATCACATGCAACCATGTTTAAAAAGCTCTAGAGCAGATGGTTGATTTTGGTGCAAAACCAACAACAAACTAGACATATGCTGATTGCCATGACAGTGGTGAAAGGTTGTTCTGATGCTAAAGACGCAGTGTAAGAAGTGTTGGTGAAAAAAATAAAACATAATCAGATATTATTCATAAACCACACCATTGCCTGTGATGATAATAAATCATGCATTTTGTTTTTCACATGCTCAAACTATGACAGAACATTTTCAAACCCACCTCCCAAACTCAGCCAGTGTGTATATTCATTTGTTTAGTAAAAAGCCAAATGACAGCAACGGACCCCTTATTCTCTCACCTATGGGACCAGTAGCCAATGAAGTCTCGCCTGCATTCTTACAAGCACTAAATAAAGAGAAGGGAAAAGTACACTGGGGAATATGAGAAAGTGCTGAGAAAGCAACTCCCACCGGATTCCTCATGACAGTGGAGAGCTGTCAAAGGCTTGAAAATGAAGTAAGCGAGTAATCAAAGAAGAAAAATCAGGACGACTTAACTTACCCCTGAAGGGTCCCCCAGGCATGAAGACGACTGACAGAATTAGTTCAATCATTTTAGAAGAACACCTGAATCCTACAAACAAGATACTGCAGCTGCCAAAACAGCAGACGGGGTGTGTTTGAGAATAATTCAACGGGAACCCTCGACTGATGCTCGTCCGTGGACAGCATGTAACTATGGCTGTTTACTGCAGTTGGCCATGTCAGAGTTACATTATGAGTTACTGTAAGCAATAATTGATTAAATATCAATTTATTTACACCTAATCTGATAAATTCAGTTTAATCCTTATGTTTAAAATGTATACATTATATAACGTCTTCGTCTCATAAACTGATCTGTTTTTGGTTTACATTCTCATTCTGAGAGAGCAATGAGAGAGAGAGATAATAAATGAATTTCCATGCAGGCCAAGCTTGGTTTTGACTGTTTAGTGCTGGTATAGCTTGTGCAGAAGTCCGGCTGGTTATTGTAAAACTCAGCTGGCAAAACCAGCACACCAGCATCCAAAATACAACATGTGCAGGTGACCGAGTGTGCTGGGAATATAGTTCATACGTAATCACATTTAATTATGTGACACTATTGCATCACTGATTTAATTTTTTTCCCTTTACAACAAAAATCTTTCAGTCTAAAAGCCAACCATCTGAGCAGGAATAATTTGTAGTGACCAGGTGTAGCCCATCTAATTTGTTCATTGAGTGCAGAACGGTCCCTCATTTCCTGAACGTCTACGATTTCAAGGGATCATTTCTCAGTTTGGCACGGTTCTGAAAACAGATGGGTTCACCATAGTGTGGAGCACCTAATGAACATATGAGCTCCAGCAGAAATGGGCTTTCCTTATGATCATAGTGTGCTGTACTGAACAGCCAATGTCATTACTCAGATTTACTCAGAAAGACTACCATGAATATTATGCAGACAGATTTCTGGACACAGATTAAGCCTTGTCTTGAAATGAAACAAAAGACATGCCACACACCATTATTCTCAGAATAAATTTGTGTCTGAAAACCGCATACATACATACAAACATACATACATACATACATACATAGACACATACACACATAATAGGGTTGTTTACGTTTTTAGTTTAATTAAAGATTTGTTTTTTGTAATAGAATTTGTTTAATGAATCTGCATATACTATACATTTTTAATTGGTTGACAGCCCTTTACAAGTATATAAATAAAGACATAGAACACAACAGATGTTTTGTTAGCATAAATTTTAAAATGTGATGCATTTATTAATAATTTATTAAAATTGACCTCATGGTCAGTTTAATTTCTTAAGACAAAATATGTCATTTCTTCTTGTTTCTTAAAACACAGTGTTGGTGAAAATAAGGTTAAACAAGTGCTACTAAAGTTAAAAGAGCAATTATAGGTTTAGACCTGAACTTAAGCGCAAAATCTGATAGGCTGATAGAAATGTGCAGGGAAGTTAAACCAGGAACACATCAAACTGTAAAGCAAAAAACTTAAAAAAACTCATCTATTCTATTTTCATTCTTCAGCCATTACCTGGGTTTATTTTTCAGACGCCTTTTCTATAGATATTTTCATTTTGATAATATCAAATGTAATAATTCATACTCTCACCTCTATGTGTGTGTGAGAGGTAATTCTAAGGCAGTGCTACAATTATTTTTGACCCATCCAAGCCATTAGATGTAAATAGCACTTCCTCTAGTGGTGAAATTTTTATTTTGACCTTTTTCCATTTGCTGAAAAGACACGGTTTTTATGCTAAATGTAGCCGAAGTGATTCATCTGTTATCCTGTGTTAATTATTAGCTGGCAAGTTATTTCCTGGCCATATCTGCCTTATTATACTTTTCCTGTATTATAATGTGTACGAAATGAATACAAAAACGGCTACTGGCTATTTTCACAAGACCATGATCATACATCTAGTACATACGAGTAGTTCGTCTCTGTAACTCATGTCACAAGAACATGGCTTAGCAGGCAAATGCTTGATATTTCATCAGTTTTCTTTCAGGTTTCACAGCAGCATAGCAATCCACTTAGAAAACCCAAGGAGTAGAAGACCGTTCCATGTGATCTCTCCTGTCATGTTGCATAGTTTTTCACGAACTTTTCCTGGCAAAGGAGGGATTTCAAGATGCTCCTGCAACACTCTGGCAACCTGCATTATTCAAGCTAATGACATAGAAGGTAAAGAATCCTCCTGCCCTCGATGAGAATCTCCCTCGTGCTGAATTTGCAGTGGCATAATAGGCATTTTAACGGTCTGCAGTACCTGCTCTGAAGCCCCATGTGACAGCTGGCTGTCTGGGCCCATTACAGTTTATCACTGACTAACATTAGCCCATTCACACTACAAATTAGGACCGGTACATTTTGACGTCAACTTTCCACCTCCAAAACGCTATTAATATTTTAGGTCGCGTAGAAGCCGACAAACTCCAAGGAGTAAAAACAAGAGTTCCGAAAACAACAGCTGGAAAAAGAGAAGTACAGACAAAGTGAGAAAATCTAAGACGAGGGAAGACACACTTTAATCCCAAACATCATGCCCATCAATTTTTCATCAACCTTAAGGCAGTGAGCTGCGTGGTTTGCTGGAATTTTAATTACGGATTGTCCTGAGGCTTCTTCGACCACAAAGTTGCCCGTCCAGATGGCAGAGAGGAATGGACAGCGTGGAGGCACTTGTTTTTCATCTCAAATGGAGGATAATACATCAAACAACGGCCCAAGGCCTTTTCCAACTGCAACAACAAGAGCAGAAACTGCGGCAGAATATTGTCAACATCAGAGGAGATTGCCACTCTTTGGCCTTTGTGGTTTGATTTGATTGATTCTGAAATTGCAGAGTGTGCTCTGCAGAGGTTTCATGTCATGATTAAGTGTTAGGAAGGTCCTTTTCATACATACACAGACAATTGGAATAGAAGAGTGTGAAAAAACTTCCACCCCTTAGCTGCAGACAAAAAAGGACAAAAATAGTGTAGATCACAGGTGTCAAACTCCGGTCCTGGAGGGCCACTGTCCTCCATAGTTTAACTCCAACTCTAATCTGCTGTCTGACACAACTGTTTTAGATGTCTCTTCTTCAAATCAAAATACTAAAAAAAGCAACCTTTTTAAAACAAATAAAATGTATGATATACCCAAGATCAGTTTTGCTAAGGCTAAGAAAATATTATTTAAATCCTTCACAATAAGTGAGAAAAAGTCCCTTAAAAGCAAATGTGTGTGTAATTCCTTTTTCTACAATCCTTTACACCTCAAAGCACCAACACCTCTGTACCGCACTGGCAGCTCCTATATTTTCCATTAAAAAGAATGTTTAAAAACTCTTTGTATTTCTTTTTTGTTCTTTTTCAGAGATCTGTTTAAAAACCGAAGGAGATAACAAGAGACTTTTGCTCATTACCATTGCAGGAAAAACTAGTGCAAGGACCTAGTGATGTTGTCACATGAGAGGGGGAGACAAATGCGTAGTTGCCCCTCACCGGCACCCAAATGAAAATAATTACACTCCCAGTTCCCCTTACCTTGTTCTCATTACACGGCAGGGGTGATTTTCCCAGCTGAGATGCTGAAGCAAAAATAACACACCAGAACAAAACAAAGTTTGGAGGCTGACTTTTCACAGCTAGAAGGAAAATAAGAAAAGAAAGGATGTAAAGAATAAAGAGGGAAGACAGAGGCAGACACATAGGAGAGATAAAGAGGGAGAGGCAGAGTGGGGGAGAGAGAGAGAGAGAGAGAGAGAGAGAGAACGCTTTCTGCAAACTAGCCCTTTTTAGTTCTGGTATGTCAGCTTGGTGAAATTTTGAAAACAAGGTAAGAGAAAGGAGGAGAAATTGAAGGAGGAAGAAATGAAGAAAAAGAAGAAGACAAGGTAGAAGAAATAGCAAAGCGATTTCACGGCTCTATGAGCAGGTACAAAACCAGGGCTGTCTCAGTCATTGGCCATTGCTTGTGGACCCACAGCACACCCTTTTCTGCCTGGATGAAGGTCAACAGACAAGGAGTCCAGCTGAACAGGCCGGGTGGCTCGACATTGGAAGCACTCAAATTGTCAAGATGCACAAACAAAACACACCAGTGATTTTCTCACAAGGAAATGACACCTTTCTGGAGAACTGCCCTTGTCATCTGATGCACTTTTCTGGTTGTGGAGAGGAGGAATTCACAGGATATCTAAAAATCAAGTTGTGGGGTTCATTGTGCATCTTTATATCAGTATGATATAAAATTGGACCTCTGAAAATTGGGCTTCTGAAATAAACAGCTCCATCTATTTGAAAAGTGAAATCATCACAAAGAGCTATGGTCAAAAAGACTTTGTCAAATACTGTATAACCCACCATTAACTGTTAGGAGCTTTTTACACTTGTTAGCGTATAAAAAAGCACCTGAATTTGTCTAATGGCAAGCGTTAATTTCCCATCCTGGTTACGACTACTAGCGAACATTACATCACCTAACTAATATACATGCAGCAGGCTGATAAGGTTATTAACGTGTCCCCCACTTTCAGATCATTCCTGCGCCCCTGGGTTTATGTAATTAAAAAGCTGGATCATTTGCAAAGCTTACTTGAAAACCCTTTTAACTGTGGGAAAGGATTTCCTTTTTTTTCATTGCAGAACCTACAATGCATAAAACAGCACAGCAGACAGAGAAGCAACCGTATGAACATTGGCCATGGATTATGAAGCTCAGACAAAAAGCTTTATTAAGCATACTGATCACTCACATGAAAAGCTCTCGGTGCATCTGCATGAATCTATGACTTAGTTACCACAGACTGTTAAACATTAGACTGATCGGCACAAGGCCTTTGCATCTCAATTTTTAATGCCTAAAAATCAGAGTTATTCTTTCTGTTCAGGTTTCATGAGCATGGCTAAAACACACAGAAAAGCAAAGCGAGATAAACTGCTCTCAGAGACGTAATACATTTAGAAAAGATAAAATTACTCTGACCGCAGAAGTCACGAAGGCGAGGTCACTAAGAACGGGCCGGACAGCTTCTGTTTATTAGCTCGAGCGGAGGATAAATGTTTCTGTCTCTTCAAACAGATTTGTTTGTAAGTATAACTTTAAGACTGAGGTGGGAATACTTCTTACCTACTGCCGGATAAATATTTCTAGTCTAACACATTCATCTTTAATAATCAACTGTCAGAGTCACTGCAACATTTTTGGAAGAGTGACGGTTAAATTTCAATATAACAGCAGTAACATCTGTATGCTCAAGGTGAAACATATTCGATGTGATAACTCCAAGTCTCTCCAAGCATTAGTAATAATGATTTGGAGAGGCAAAGCTCTAAGGTTCTTGTGAAAGGCCACTGTGAAGTGCCACGGGCAGGAACGGCAGAATGAATAGACACCCTGTACTTTATTTAGTTCCTCTGTTCACAACATCAAGCATTGTCAGCTCTGATTTCCTCCCCATTATACCAGCAGCTAGAAAACAGCCCCTGATTCACCAGCAAGGACAGAATGTACAAACGTCAGCGTCAATGCCTGCTGGACCTGCTCTGAGCATGATGTTCAAACAAAATCTGTTTAGATCGGGTTTTACTTGTCAGGTTAGGAAATGCAGACATATGTTACAGAGCAGTAATTTGTCTCCTACAAATGACTTCGAAACACAAGTTTTGAAAGACACAAGCTGCAGCCTTGGCAGAAGGATTTTAAACAACATGCAGCTTCAAACAGTGACTTCACAGACACATGCTGCTATATTTAAGAGAATCTCATGGGGAAAACACACACTCTACCACCTTTACTTTAAGCAGCATCAGGCATCAGTCCTGACAACCTATTATTGTGGAATAGCAGCTTTTGCTTGCCCTAATTAATTACATTGCAAGCAACAATCAAGCTTGATTCTTTAGCTGTAACTTTGTGCAACAATTTAGCACTCAGGGTTCCTTTTTGTTCCACCACACAGGAGAAAGACTTTAACAGTAGGTCATAATTTGTATAGACACTAAAAACATTCATGCATGTGCTGTTAGACTTGGATAATTTGACCACTGTGTAACGTTGTGCTCATAATTACCTACATCAGAAGTTTTCAACATTTTTTGGTCCCCAACCATTTTTTATGGTTCCAGAATTCCTACCCTTGTTTTAGGTTGAATTTATCACAACTTCGTCACAACTAAACAACTACATCATCGTTTTTAAATATTTTTGGTTTTATTCCTCCCCATTACATTGTGAAAATGTTTGCAAATGTATTCATTTGGAATAGCATTTCCAAAAAGTTGAATTGTCTCTAAACAAAGTTAAAAAAACATTTTGATGACCAAATGACCAAGAAAGAAAAAATGATTTATTTTAAAATGTATCTAGCTTAATGTAGACGTAGCCTTAAGCTTTACACCAGGGCTAGTCAACTCTGTCCTACAGAGTCTAACTCTATCCGTAGTCAAACACCTGAACAAGCTAATCAAAGTCCTCAGGATTACTTAAAAATGACATGCAGATATGTTTAATCTGCAGAACTGTGGCCCTCCAGTACTGGTATTGACTAGCTACACACTGCAGGATTTTACAGATGACATATTTTGCTAGACAAGTTAATTGCATTATTATTTACTCTGCTTTAATGAATATTGCCTAAAAAATAACTTTTTACAAAATATACCACAAATAAGACCCTCTCTGGTGACCCCATGCTGGGTCACAATCCCCTGGTTTAAGCACCTCTGACCTAGATGTTCATAAGCTTTGTTTTCAATATTGCAAAAACAATTTGTGAATTAATCAGCGTTTCCCTCCCAAGTGTTCAAGAAAACAAAACCGTCGCTTTTGGGAAAATTGGTACAAAATATCAATGAAAACTATAAAGTCAAAATGAAGTTTGGCAAGCCACCGTGGCTCTTTTGTTCAATTCAATGAATTACTATTATTATAATTATTAGAGCGCGCAGACAAAATGCTCTTACGAACCTCGTGTTTTCTTGAGATGGAAACCCTGCTGCAGAGGCCGACAGTAACTGCATATTAATTGCTTCAGTTCCAGCCTAACATAAAGAAAGGAAAGATGAGCCACACTCCTTATTGTTTGATCAGTTTGTTTCCAATTACCACTGAGAGTGACTTCATTGTATCCTGGGCCATGCTTTAATGGTTTGCTGTTTCTGTTTGTATTTACTTAATGGGCCAGTGGCATCCGCTCTGTAATCTTCCACTTCGGATTAATGCTCACAGCTTGATTCCACCACGAGAAACTGAGACTGTTCTCTGTGTGTTTTTTTTTTCTCAAACATTCGTCTTCATCCATTCTTTTCTCAAACACTGTTCAAATCAGACGTGACGTAACATACTATAAAATCTCTTCCATGTTTATCCTATTTCGACAGGTCATTCTGTCATTTTGGCTTTGTGCTGGGTCACTCTGCACACAGAGAAATATCATTGGTCCAAAATCCAGTTCCACATAACTGCATATTCTGATTGGCTGTAATTGTGTCATTGCTTGTCGCTGGAAACGTATCACATTGCCTCTGGTTAGGACACTGTATTTGACCAGCCTTTGCTCCAGCTGATTACTTAATTCCCCTATTTCACACATTCATGATTTCTGTGAACATGACTTGTGGATGTCTGCAACAGTGTAAGCCCAAGAGTTGTTACTTTGGTCATGGTTGTTCGAATATGGGGGGATTTGTAGTTATGGTGGTATGATGGAACGTACTTGAGTCTTGAGGGTTATATCTAATGTCCAAAAAGCTTCGAATACGCCTGATGCTACTGGGCTGTAAAAAACATGGACTTGTTTGTTAGTGACTGCAGTTTTGATTGTTGAAAAGGGGCCTTAGAAGGTTTAGAGGTCTCCTTTACTGACTCAAGGTAATTGTTTCAATTAAAACTGTAATTACTCGATAGACTCGACAGTCAGAATTGAAGCGAGGACATGCACAAGGGACCAATCATAGAGTAAATTAAAGAAACCACTTCTGCCGTAGTGAAGTGGAGGCGCATTCATATCTCATTCATTCACTGTTATATGAGCTGTAGCTCCACAGAAAATGGAACAATGTTTGTCTAAATGGAGTAGTGAAGTAAACAGTAAAGAGATGGTTTACATTCCAATTGAATTTACTCAACCAATGGTACTTAAGTTAGACATGGCGTGACACATCTTCGCTTCATAGCACCTGTCCCCATTCATTTTTACTGTATTTTCAGAGCTTGTATGTAAACAGGATTTTACAGCACTTTTAAAATTATATTGGATTATCTTACTACTGTTAAATACAGTTTGCTCTGTGTGAGGCCTGTTTTTTGTAGTATATGTTTACATTTTGTTGTCATCATACATACACCCACATGGATGTCTAAATTTGCACACAGACTCACATATACAGTACAAAATCATTCGCACGTTTCCATACAACAGATATATATGATGTAAACATACACAGACTGCTGTACACACATGCTCAGACTTACAAATGTATCAGCATTCGAACAGCATAACCTTTTTGTATGCCTGTGGCATTAGGCTTTCTGGAACACTTAAGAATATATAAAAGTACTTTTGTACTTTTACCCTAGTATAAATTTAAAAGGAGTCTGTTTACTGTAAATAGAATAATATTTCATCAGGATATCTGTTTTTAGCACAATGTCAATATCTGTGCCGTGCCATTCCCTGCCTCTTCCTAATATTTTCATTATTTTCCAGTGTCATTTATTTATTCTGAAACTCCTATAAATTAATATTGGAGGTTCCTTCTAGTAGGAGATCTCAAACCCAACGTGCCTAACAAACCTCTTAGCATCTGTTCGCCTCATTTTTCCCTGTCTTATGACTGTCATACATAAAAGAGATGAATTGGGCTTCTCTCTCCCCACTTTTCATGCCGGCAGTTCCGACAGTGAGAGCGTGACAGCAATTAGCTTTTCCGCTTCCTTAGCAAAACCTTCTATTGAAATCCTGTTGCATCAGGCTGAGGAACACTGGCTGAGAGAATCTCTAATTAAAGAAGCGACCGGCTGGAGATGAGCTTCTCTGCTCCCTGCCACCCTCAGTGCCAGACTCAGCCAAAATCAATGAGGCCGAGGAACTGCCAGGAACAGCCTTGCAATGATCAAAAGCGACAGAGTCAGGATGGTGAGAGAAGAAAGAGAAATGAAAGAGAAGAGAAAGGCCGAAGTACAGGGCTCTTACATCGAAGGAACGCTGGTGAAAAATGATCTTGTAAGACATTTGTGCATGGCAAGTCATGCTGATTTTTTCTTAATTTCTTGTCTTCCACTTGTTAACATCTTAAAAACTAAGCAACAGAAAGACGATTTTTTAAATGGCTACAGATCAATCTTTGAAGCCACAGCATACAATGGAATTCTAAATAAATAGTGTGTATCTGACACCTTGGAGGCACAGTTTGGGGAGGGACATTTTCTGCACAAAGCGAGGTCCATAAATTGTTCACCGAGTATGATGTTGTGAACTTGCCTGGCCTGCACAAAGGCCAGACCTGAACACCTTGGGGATGATTTGAACGCTGACTGCAAGCCAGGTCCCTTCGGTCAACATCAGTGCCTGATCTCACTGATCCCCTCATGAGGAATGGGAGCAAATCACTGCAGCTGTGCTTCAATAATAAAAATATTTCTCAGAAGAGTCCATGGTCTTAAAATGAAATGCTTCACAAATATATTGGTACACTATTTATGTACAGTAGCTGTTTATTTAATTACCATCATATTGTTTAAATTGACTTTTTCATTGTTAAATTAAACAACTTTATATAGCTTAAATTTACTAAGGATTAGTTACATATAAAGACACAGTCCTTTTTCAAGCAGAGGAAGGGAGATGCTATTGAAAGGCCAAAAAAACTGCAGTTTGAGCTCAGTGTTCAAAGGATTTAGCTCCAATCCTAATCAAACACACCTGAACCAGCTTATAAAGAGCTCCAGGATTGCTATAAGTTTATAAACAGGCGTGTGTTTGATTAGGGTTGGAGCTAAACTCTGCAGGACACTGGCCCTCCAGGTGCAGGATTGGGCACTCCTGCCCTACGGCTTTTGTCTTTGCTTTGATAATTCTAGCAACTAGTAGCTGTATTTTTTTATAGTATTAGTAGTGGAACAGTCTTTTATGCTAGTAATGCACAATAGTGTACACACAAATATCCAGTAATACGCCTTCTTGTAATCATTGTTTTACTAAAATCAATTGTAAATAATTGTTTTTTAATTTCCTCTTTAAAGTTGGAAGAATTATCGCAGGTATTGGACAAAAAATAAGCAACACCACCATCTGTCACCAGATCTTTCCACGTATGGGGGACCCTCCTTCAGCGACTGGTAAACTGCCAACACTAGCTTACCCATAGGAGACTTCAGCAGAGCCTTGAGGATTTAGCCAGGACTTCATCTGAGCTCCAGCCAAATCCAATCCCATCATTTTCCAGTTATTTCTATATTGCCGCTCCATATGAGCTGTGTGGCGCTGAGGGAGTGACCGTCCTAATTCAAATACTGAGGTTGTTTTGCAGCATGTGGATATTAACCTCTCTAAGTGGATGTAGGCCGGTTTTTATTAGCCTGTCTTCAGAAAGCACCTCCTTTTTACAGAGAGGAACCCAAAGGGAACTTGTCTGTGTGGCCTTTTCAGACGGATACGTCAGGCATGCTTAAAAAGTCAACTGGAAGATAACTGGAAGATTTTTTTGTTGAGAAACTAAATGGCCTGAAAGATGGAAAGCCATCATCAGTTATTAATGATGCAAATAAGCAGAAATGCTTTTATAATGCCAGTCATAAAGGATTACGGCTGGCAAGAAAAGAAAATGCACAGCATAAGTTCCAGTGGGATGGATGGATGGCTTGTAAGATTTATAGAGAACTTCATTTGTAACCATGGAAACACCAGGGAAAAGTCAGCACTGTCCTTGATCAGGCATGACTCACAAACTTTCTGTGAGTCATGAGAGAGAACTGATGTGAGAACTGATGAGAAAATGAAGATGAAGGTAATATGTTATATATAGGATTATAGTATATATATATATATATATATATATAT
>JAZGTI010015905.1:0-13093 GCA_036877585.1 Botia kubotai
TGGTATCCTTGCTCACGTCAAAGTAACTGTAATTACTTTTTTTTCTAAATGTGTTTTGGATCACCATAGTGATGTTAAATTCATCAAATATCCTTTCAAAACTCAGAGGCTGAAGTTATGTGTCATGTGCTTTACCCATATTTTGTCACTCACTGACTTTTTACTGTAATTTCTATTCAGTCATTGGTTATTTTTCTTTTTAACCCATGGTGTCTTGAGCAATGTCTTGAGTCCACAGCTGTCCTTCAAAAGCAGTTTGGGATTTTATTGAGCATTACAGTTCCTTATGCCCATCAAATCAAGAATGATGTGATGAGGAGAGGGAAAAATCAATCCTCATGAAAAATCAGTAAATTAGTCTAGTGGAGGCATCAACCGTGATATCCTTAGATACCCTCTGGTGAGATTTGATTGAATCCTTTATACTGTGTGGTATTGGCTTAAAAATGGCAGAGGGGCAAGATTAGTTCCATGTTTTTGACATTTCATATGAGAGGGAAAAAACAATTTTAACATTTGATGAGGCAAAAGCCAATCAGTAGCAAGCAGACTGACAGATTTGAATCCATGCATAATGGCAGTCTGTATGAATATATGAATAAACTATGCACTGTTTTCTTCCTTTAAACCGCACTAAATATATTCAGTTACAGCAATCACCCTGAATAATAGCCAGTCATTATAGCCTCAAGCACTGCTTTGTGTGCACTGTTTTTAGAACAGTCCTATTTTTATCTCACTGGAGAAGAAGCTTCATCAGATTGTTTCTGCACGTGTAGACTTCTTAGGACAATCAAAGGTAGCTGTGTGATAGCGAAATGCTGCTAAACCTGATGATCAGCCAAATCCTGCAAGAAAGACATTTAAAATTACAATGTGGAAGAAAAATGCTTTTCAAGATCACTACCCCATTTCTCTTGTTTAAAATTATGTAATTAATAGACTCCTCAACCATGGCTATTTAATGATGGTAGACATTGTCACCTGTGTGAATAATTGCCAGTGAGATGGGGTCACTGCTTTCCATCTTTGGTGTACAACTGCGGCCTTTACAAACAACTGTTGTTACGTCCCTTAAGTTTTTAGAGTTGGCAGGACTAGGGATAAATGGGGAAATAAAATTTAAAAGTGTGTGTTTATGCAATGGTGCTGGCAGGCAAATAACGACCAAGATTTTGATAGGAAAACTACTTTGACCATTTATTGTGCAACAGTGCTCAGTGATAAAGTGGTATTAACAAGAGTATTTACAATATTTACAGTATAAGGATAAACAACGAAACATTAACAAAACAAAAAGCTAGCTAGTATTTGTAATCTAAGCTAACTACCAAAAAGGAAATGTAGGAAAAAAAAGGTTTTTGGCGTAACAACGCCCTAACTAAACTATTCTAATTAAGGGAAAAAACAAAACGTACAGCGGGTGGCACTCTCTCCTAAACTAGTGTGTCTAATACAAAAATCCTACGTGTTGTACAATGTATGTCGCGCGACCTACTTACCTGCTCACGCCTTCCCAACCTAACGTACAGTGGGGGAACAGCAAAGACGGAACAGTAAACGAAAGACTGTACACTGTACAAACACTATATTAACAAGGGACATATAAACACACAAAGTACAAGGCAATCTCAGACAATAATACAAATAAGTCACTTTTGATAACAGCGTCTGCCAAATGCATAAATGTAAATGTGTAAGTGAGAATTCAACAGAATGAAATTTCTACATGTATGTGGTGCTTCACATAGATCTTGTCCATTCAACAATAGTTCAAAGTGATCATAAGCTCCAAAAAATAAATATATAAAATACAAATATTACCATGAAAATTTTTTTAAAACATGTAAGAATGCTTACGCTTTGTCATGACTTGTCATTATAATCATGTTTAATTTTTCAAAAATATTGTAGTATTAAAGTACAATCAATGACTGTTTGGCAAACAGGTAAATGCCTATAACCTGGAAACTGTATAAACATCAAATTCAGTGAAACATGAATTTACATTGGACAGACAGGCAGCATTTACCTCGTCATTTCAGTCTGACTGATTCTGACTTACATAGTTTAGAGTTTAAACTTCACCATAAATGCAACCAAAATTCATTAGTGTGCCAATTGTGTAGTAAATGATGTGTGATGACTGATTACCCAGAATTCAGTCTGGTGTTATCTGCAGCTGATGCTCTAATCTCAGCCAGTCCAGAAATGCGCTACATTCAGGTAATCCTGCCCGTGTCACTGATAACACGGACGATCAGACAGTGTAAAACATGTTCTTATCATGATGCAAATAAGACGATGGAGAGCAGACTGCTTTCATAGTGCGGCACGCTGTAAACCGGTAATGGGTTATGATCCTGTGTGCTAAAAGGGATGGATAAATACTTGAGAAAGTGATGCTGCCTTTATGCACTGATGTGGTATCAGCCTTGGAGGACATAAACCATTATGAATAGAAAGTAAAGGTTGAGGTTATAGGTTTCAAATCATGTGACCCATAGGTGCAGTTGTAGATGACATACCCATGGAACATACACAAGCCATTCAGTGACCTAAGGCTAAGTTTACACTAGCACAAAAACTCAGATTTTTCTCACATCTCACTGATAAAAATATTGTTGCACGTATGTAAACACACGAGATCTGATTTTTTCCTGTCTGATCTGGGCCACTTTTAAATGTGGATTTAAATCAGATACATATCTGATACGCAGACATCCAACCTGTGTCTAAACACACACATCCAATTCGCCTTGGCTATAACGCCATCATTCCATGACGGATTGCGTTGAACATCATCATTTCACACATGTACCAAACTGGCTGCAATGCTAGCGCAAACTAAAGAGCATTAAAGCCAAATATAAGGAGGCTATAAGGATATATGGAGTTGTCGTGTCACAGATGTAAAAAACATAGAGCCCGTCTTTATGATGGCAGCTTTTAAAAACAGCTTTCGCTTTAAATAATTTCTGATGGGTGTGTTTTTGCCGACTTTTCAACAGATGAATTAGCAAAGGTCCATCCACAACTCGAGGGTCATTCATGGCAGTCATATTAGTGAATAACTGGAATCTTTTTGGCCAGGAGATTAATGTAAACACGTAAATCGGATACGAGGCGTAAGTGTAAACAGGCAGGCCAAAATAAAGGATATGGACTTCCTTTTATTCAGATCTGAGCATTAAGACTTGCAGTGTAAAGCAGCCTAATGCAGCCTGATGCTATTTGCAAACAAAATTGAAAACATTTTTGAAAATTACATGTTCAAAATATCTGTGATTCAACTACAATGCAATACAGTTTCCAGGAATATGTACAGGTATATATTACTATATATACACTGGGAAACATAATCATACACATTGTTGATATTATAGGTGGTTATTACGAAGAAAGATTTGTCCATGTTTGTGGAAAAAAATTGTGACACATTCTTCTGGTTCTGGTGTGTCTGAGGCACGCAGTAGCAAGTAAACAGTGCATTATACCTATGTGCAATATTTAATAAATTATACATGTATTTTTAAGGATGCTTCAGGTAGTATTGCACAATTGACTACCATGAAGCACATATAAAGTTTTAAAATGAAAAGTATTAGGTTACTGCTCTGCAGAACACATTTGTGTTTAGAAGACAGAAACTGTGATATTACTATGTGTATTTTAGGCACTCCATCAAAGATTTATGCCGAGAAGAAACTCAGCAACAACAACAACAACAACAACAAACAACCTCAAGAGATAATTCAGATTCCCGTGGGAAGCTGTAGCTCTTATGTAGCAGCAAATGCTTAGACTACACTTCATAATACTCGGCATCTAGTAATTTAAAAGGGCTTACCTTTTAAATGCCTACGTTCACCAGTCACTATAAAGCCATTGATGCATTTCAAAACAAACTATTTAGTACTCACTAATGTGTGAGATGATGTAATTATAGGGTGTTGTTGTTGGTTAAAGTGGTTCGCTTTGAGCTGTCCCCAGAATTATAATGCAAGTGATCTCTAACTCTGGATACTGCCTGTTGATTCTCGCAGCTAAAACTGGCTGATGATGTTCTAACAATACATTTGGGTGGTTAAAATTTTTTGAATGAATTAAAAAGACAAATAAGAATGGAGGGAAAAGATCTGAGAAGATCTGTTCTGGTCTTCTGGTTGCTCATCAGATTTCCTGGAAATATGGATGTTGCAACAGGCAATGTGTTTATTGAGGTTAATATAATGTAGTCTGAGACTCTAACGACACACCCAAAGACCACCCACAATCTGCACTGACAAGTTCATAATCTGTTCTTATTACTTATGGAAAGGCAGACATTTTGATCACAATTTATTTACATATCTCAACATTATTTATCTAAAAAAATAATGCATCAAAGGGGATAGAGATCGATTTTTTTTTATTTATATTTTTTTATTATTCTAAGTTCCTTAATTTTCAAAACAGTCATATTTTGTAATATATGACTGTGTTTCATCAACACTTGGTTTAACTGCTGCTTGCCCTTAAATTTAAATGTCCACTGTTATGATTGACAGCTATGCAGGGCCACATTAATGGACTGGCTTACCTTACCCTTTTTCTCAGGGCTCCAGGTTCTGGAAGAGCATCAGTGGTGGTAGAAAAAATGAGAACTGAAACCTAAAGACACAAGATGTTTAATGAGAGTAAAGTTGAGGTACAGATAAACCAATAAATGACTATTTAGATTGGCAATTTCCTCATCAGAAAACATGAGGCAAACAACTTTGAAGAGAAACAGCACAAAGCAGCAACATTAAGACTACCAGCAAACAACACAAAGCATCAAATCCAGCTTTGGCAAGTAATAAAATAAAATAACCATAACAGTGAGATTTTTTTAGTTCCTCATGAAACCTCTTTAAAGAAATATAGTTCACCCAAAAATAAAAATTCTTACATCACTGATGGCATATTTTTATAAAAAGAATCTTAATTTGTGTTCAGCTGAGCAAGGGAAGTCATACACATCTGGGATGGCATGAGGATTAGTAAATGATGAAAGAATCATTTTGGGTGAATTATTTCTTTAATCTGTTTATTTCATGTTTACCCAGATTTACCCATGACACATACAGTAAGAACCCACATTTAAAACCTTTTCAAGTACATACAGTTTTGTCTCAACATCACTGTCTTATGCTTGTGTTTGGCACCCTCATTTGGCACACATGTTGAACTGCACTGCTGTCCCTTGATTAGTTAGAATGCATATAAAATGGCTGCCTCAACATGCATTTTAACCACAGAATAAACATGCTGTTTCTTATTCATGCACATCTATACAAGTATTTACTTTGAAATGTTCTTTTGAATAGCCTTACCCTGTCTGTCATTTGATAAACATCAAAAATCTGTAAAAGGCGATCATGGATGCACAAGACATCTCTCAATTACCTTCAGCTCCCTGTGATACATGGGTTTATATAGCACATTGTGAATTGTGAATTACCCTTTAGTCACTCTAGTCAGAGACTAACAAGCAATGATGCAGGGCACTCTTGCATTGCACCAATCGGGAGACATTATATGAAGCTTCAGCATGCCGCAGGACGATTAGAGATACTTCATTGCTTAAAAGAACTTTACATTTCCCAAATGGGTTACCTCGGACAAATGATCGAGATACATGACATAAACTGCTAAATAAGCTCCTGACCCAAGCTATTCATTCTGTTTTGTCGCTTCAATGGAATGTGAGTTCCCCATAAAAATCTTATTTTCCACCCTGGGAAGGTAAACAACAGGCTGGGCTAGTCTGCATGCAAGTTTAATATATACTTTGAATACAAATGGTCACATTTAGGGCAATCTGACAGACTTCCTCAAGGGTATGCGTGTATGAAAGCTCTCTTTGTTTGTTTGATTTGGTTTGAACTAAACAGTGATAGAAAGATAAATGGCTTTTCTACAAGAAAAAGGAAATTATAAATAATTTTTTAGTTCTTTTTACAAGACCATTGTGAAATGTGCTCTTGGGCAAGTGTTTTTTGTCTTATCCTAGATGTGAAAAATTTTAATACATGGCCAAAATTATGTGGAAACCATAAACATGTGCTTTTTGACTTGGTAATTTAAAGGAGTTGGTGCTACCATTGCTATAATAGCATCTTTCAGGAAGACTTTACACTATTGAAAGTCCTTGTGGACAGAAGACCTAATGTTGGATGATTCATCCAAGAAGGTGTTTAATGTGGTTCAGGTCTGGGCTTTGTGCAGGCAAGTCAAATTCTGCCACGCCGGACTCAATAAACCAATTGCTTTATGAATCTTGCTTGTACAGTGGGCTGCTAAGACAAAAATCATTCTATTATAAATGTTAGTCTAAGGATGTTTTATGCTGAAGGCTTGTTTTAATGCACCTGTGAATGGGTGTTTTTAAAAATACCTACCCTTCATAACCGTGCACTGTATGAAGCCTACTGTAAAATAAATGACAAAAAGCAACAAAAGAGGATAAAAGAAAGCGAGTCAAGACTGTTGAACATCTCAATAAGTCGCATGTCTAAACAGTGTTATAGTTTATTCAGACAATCCAGTTGTTGCCGAGCAACAGAAACTAGTTGGCAGAGAGCTATTTATGCACAATAACTGAAGTTTATTAGTATGAGGGGCTCTTTCAGGAAATGGGCTCAAATTATGTTATCTGACTGTAGACATATAGACGAGGTGAAGACTTTTTGATGATTGTTGAAGCTGACTTTATCTCGCAATTACAGATAAGGTGAGAGCTGTAATCCTAATGCAATTTGCACTTCTAAAAAAAAGTTGACAAAGTGGCTGGAAGGTGAACAAAAAGAAAAAGAGAAAAATGAGAATATGATAATCAAAATGAGAAAAATGTAATTTCTCATGTGCAGGGTAAAATGAGAAGTATTCATCATCCTATGAATTGCAATTAACTTTGACAGTTTACATATTGACCTATTTTTTTTTATTTTTGTGTTGCTTGTTAAATGTTAATAGTTACAATGTTATTACATAGTAATACCATTGTAATAATTCTAATCTTGTCAGAAATGCACTGATTTACTTATTTTGAATGGGTAAAACTCATGTTTTTGCATTTGCATATAATTTTGCTGTGGAATGACATGAAGACAAATAAATTTTGTTTTTAGAGGGCATTCAGACCATTTCCATTGGCAGTGATGAAGCTCTTAAAGTAGCCCTGTGATAAATTCCACTTCATTTGGGTTCACATTCAACATACTATCCTCAAGTTCAACTTGTTGATGCATTACTGCTGCAGAGTCATTTGCATAAATTAATTATTTGAATATATAAAATAAAACTAAATAATACGTGTATTACTTCATCTAAGACATATGTAATTATGACAAATAGGGTTTCGCCAGGGGTTATTATCAGTGTTTAAATTCCCTTATTTAACCTTTGCAGAACAATCCATGCAGACAGTTATTTTCTTTATATTCTCCATAGTCAATAAGGACACCAGGCAGTCATGTCACACCACAGCAAGTGACCAGAATCAGAATCAGAAAGAGCTTTATTGCCAAGTATGCTTGCGCATACAAGGAATTTGTTTCAGTGTTATTAGCTTCCAATTTACAAGTCAGTGTTTTGTATGAAGGTTCTAAGAAAACTGGTTACAAGTATACGTGGCACTATTACATCATGAGTGACCCATACACTATTATTAACCAATAGCAATGTGATAATCTCTCCCAAGCACTAGGCAGGCCAGTGTGTGTGGACAGCCAAAATACTTTGTCTATCCAGGGGAAGTTGTGGCTTACTGGTTAGAGAGTCTGACTTGTACACCAAAGGTTACCTGTTCGATTCCAGAATACGACTGAGGGGCGCTTGAGCAAGGTACCTTACAAAATTGCAGTGAATGGCTGCCCACTCCTTCAACTGCATGTTTATGGTTTGCAGTGTGTTTTCACAACCGACTACTCCAATGTCTTGTGCACTAACTTGAATAGATTAAATTACGTGTCACCAATGGTATTCTTGGCCAGCATGTCACAAAGATTTGAAGATTTTGATTTTTTTACGCAAATACTTATTTAAACCTGACACTTTGCATCTCTGAAACATGGAAATTATTATAATAAACTTTTTAAATGAGTCCATAAAACACAATTTTTATTCTTTTCAGCCAACCCCAAACTACACGTGTTAGGAATGTGAAAACCAAAACAGACAAAGCATTTCAAAATAAGAGTCTGGACTCCCAACATAGAATAGGAGTCCGGACTCTTATTTTGAAATGCTTTGTCTGTTTTGGTTTTCACTTTCTTCACTTCCTGTTTTGTAATCGTCATCACCTGTTGCACTTTAATTAGTCTGTCTATTTAAGTCCCTTGTTTGTATGTTTAGTTTGTCGGTGATTGTTGATGTTTGTTGATGGTTTATGTTGAATTTTGCTCTTGTTACGTTTTCTGGATTTGGATTTTGGATTTGAATTAACCTGGCTTTTCGTGTTTTTCTGTTCTGGATTGTTTTTTGTTTCACACTGTTGTTTGCACTTGTCGTCACCCATTTTATTTAAACGGTTAGTGTTTGTGTTGTCTTCTTGTATTAAATATTTTGGTTTATTTAGTTCCCGTGTCCTGCTCCTCGTTTTTATCAAAAACACTACCGCTCATCGTAACAGAATCACCGACCACCTTAACGACAGCACAGCCGCAGTTCAGTTTTTTTCCTGGGTTTTTGTTTTGTTCTTGTTTGTCACCATGTCTCCGTGGCCGAGCCAGAAAGGGAGATCGATGGACAGTTACGTTCAGGATTTTTTGGACGAGGTCTGTGATTTACCCATTGAGGACCACACGATAATGACAATTTTTAGGTTTGGATTGGACCTTGTTTTCAAGAATCTTGTACCTCAGCCTGGTTACACATGGACTATTGAGGAGTATGTAAATTTTGTGTTGAGGATGGCCGGTTCAGACCTCCAATTGGGGGAGGCAGAGGTCAAGCCCAGGGCCCCAGTGAAGGAGATTACTGACTCTGAACTTACCCAGTCATCAACCCACGAGACGCAGCAGCAGCCTGGGCCTACTGCAGACTCACAGCCAGAGCCCAATGCGACCAAGGGATGGATCGCTCCGGAGCCAGAGCTGGAGAAGCTCGACCAGGTGTACGAGCTGGCTGCAGCTGAGGAGACGGTGGACCTACCGTTGGAGCACGAGGGTAGCCAGGAGGACCCTGCCCATGACACCACCGCTCAGGGTGAGTACGAACTGGCTTCAGGTATAGAGACTGTCATACCCATAAGTTCAGCAGATACAGCAATTCCACTCAACCTCTCTATCTCACCTCCTCTTATGTCTTTCCCGGTTTCCTCAATCATGTCGCTGGAGTCTTTCAGTCCTTTGTCTCACCCTCAGCTCACCAGCAGTGTCGTGGGCTCGCCACCGGACTGTCAACAATCAGCTATTTCCTCACTGAGGACAGAGGATTCGGTGGTCACACTCCCGGTTTCCAATGCCTGGACTCCTCCTCAGTTCTACAGCCCTTCGGTCCCTCCATGGCTGCCAGCTCAGTCCAGCTCGGCCAGCTCAGTCGTCACCCTGCCTTGTCTGCAGTCAGCCTTCGCCTCAGACTTTGCTGGTCCCATCTCTGCCACCATCGGTCGGTGCCATGGCATCGTTGGCCTCTCCTCCATCATGGTTCCTCCCTCCGTCGTCTTCACCGTGGGATACCTCCCAGGCTACGCTCAAGTCTCCGCCTTGGCGCCTCAAGTCTCCACTCCGGCGCCGCAAGTCTCCACCATGGCACTTCCCACCATCGATGCCACCTTGGTCATCGACGGTGCTTATACGGTATGAGGACATGCCTTCCGCGAGGGGGGGGCGTTATGTTGAGAATCCGGACTCCTATTCTATGTTGGGAGTCCAGACTCTTATTTTGAAATGCTTTGTCTGTTTTGGTTTTCACTGTCTTCACTTCCTGTTTTGTAATCAACAAACCTTTGATCAGTCTGTCTATTTAAGTTCCTTGTTTGTATGTTTAGTTTGTCGGTGATTGTTGATGTTTGTTGATGGTTTATGTTAAATCTTGCTCTTGTTACATTTTCTGGATTTGGGTTTTGGACTTTGGACTTTGGCTTTTGGACTTTGGATTTGGATTAACCTGGCTTTTTGTGTTTCTTGTCCTGGATTGGTTTTTGTTTCATGCTGCTGTTTGCACTTGTCGTCACCCATTTTATTTAAACGGTTAGTGTTTGTGTTGTCTTATGTTCTTCTTGTATTAAATATTTTGGTTTATTTAGTTCCCGTGTCCTGCTCCTCGTTTTTTATCACAAACACTACCGCTCACCGTAACAACACGCAAAGGACTGTGGGATATAATGGACAGCAAAGGATGCATCTATGCTGCCTTCACATAAAAGAATTTTAGTTTGAATTTTAGTCATTATTTTTCCAATTCCTTTTGGTGCCACAGGTGCCACAGAAATTACACACTGCACCTTTAAAAGTTGAAAAAGTGTCAGAGCTGGAAGCTTTCTCTGAGCAGCTCCTAATGGTTTTCCCTCCCCACTGACAGCCATTCCATGCTGCTATCTGTCTGCACATAAGTCTTCTTGCCATGCTGAAAGCCAAATATGATGTGAGTGTGATGGGTGCCCATTCGAATCAAGAAATACATACAGATGCATCCTGGGTTCCCACTTTAATAAAAATAAAAACCTTAATATTAAAATCTTAAATGTAAGATTAATCTTTTTACTGTACTTGTGTATGCTTGAACCTTTGACGTCAAAATGACCACCAATCTCTGAAAAGATTGAGGGACACAGGTGAGTGCAAACACACACATACACACACAGGTACTCTATAGAATCGACTGTGACAAACAGATACAGACAGTTTTTTAACAGTTTTTCTTCTGCACAGTGTAAGGAGTCTGATATTATATGACCATGTTAATGGACAAACATTGATAATCCCCATTCATTTCTCATACAGCAGCGAGTTTGTGATTGCCACTTGAACCACAGTGAGATAACAGTCACACATCTGGTAGCTGGAGCCTATATGAAAATCCTGTTATTATTTTCTTATTCATGTGGTTTCACAGATACAGTATAGAATTTTCTTTCTTCCGCAAAACAATATTTTTTCTAATTTTCTATACAGTGTTTCCATTCAGTGACGGTTTATAGCCAGTTTGACGTGTGATGTAATCCAAGCATACAATCATACAATATCTTTGTGAAGTCAAACTGAATTTATGCTGCTAATCACTCATACCCTTCTCTCTGTAAAAAACCATCATGTTAAATTTAGATTTGAAATTGATGAAGGCCGATTCAGAATATGAGGAATGGAGAATGATACTTGAGCACTGCAGGAAAGTTTGTGACTAACACCTGAACACAAAACTATCATATTGTTACGGAGGAGGCTCCAGTACCGCCTCCACCAGAGGGAACCGTCTCCAGAATACTAACCCAGATATTATCAACTACAACTCCCATAATTCTGTGTACCTGGGTCTGATCACTTCCTGTTTACCACCAAATTCCCATTAACCACACCCTATATAAACTGGACTTTCAGTCAGAACTGTGCAAAGTCTTGATTTGCCTAGTGCATCATTTCTGAGCAGGTTTCCTTGTTGTATTCTGGTTTTAATGTATGTATGATCTTGGACTGTTCTCGTTTTTCGATTGTTTGCTGCCTGCCCTATTTTTGGATTGCTTTACCTGTTTTGTGATTGTTTGCTGCCTGCCTCAAATTTGGATAGTTATACCATTTATGATTGTTTGCTGCCTGTCTCGACCCTTGCTTGTTTAATAATTACTCTGTTTTGCCTCCACTATACCTGTTCTCTGTGTTCTGACCATTGCCTGTTTGTTTATTCTATTAAATACTGTAAATGGAACGCTTCTGACGCTTCATTGCACATATGACTTCAGTAGACTCTAGAATATAGTTCATAAGCTGTAAACACTATATTTGGGATACTGTTATGGAACTGATGTTATGTTTATGTATTTTTCTGATCTTAAAAGCTGAGTTCATTATAAACTATACTTAACAAGAAACATTAAGAAAATATACTTTATATGAACATTTAATATAATATACAGTAGGTGTGAGTACATATGAAAGAATTTTTGTTTTTGTGTAAAATATTAATTTCACCTCAGAATCAGTAAAACTTTAGATGCTTTGAGCATTTCATTCAATGAATTCATTTTAATCCCAAAAACTTTTTGTAGTTATTTAAAGAGAGATTGAATAAAACCTAATTTGCACTTTTATCTCAAAGGCTTGTTTCATTGAAATGAGGGAGCAGAAATGTAAAGTGTGTGTGTGTTTGATTGTTTTCCTCAGATAGTTCCACTTTAATTCTGCAGTTCTCAAAGTGAACCAAGAAATGTTCATGCTGTGTAATGACACATCACTCACCATGCATCACATTATTCAAAACATCTCTCATATCACATTTTCTTGCTTAAGGTTTTTGTATGTGTTCAATGTTGTGTCAATGTGTTTTCTTCTTATTTACTATCTGTCTACATCCTGTCTTGTCTTAATAAATGTCATATTGAATCACTGGTTTCACTTGGAAACCATGTCAGTTCAACCTACGCAGTGACTGTGATCCAAACCCAATGAGCTACCTACCTACACTACGCTGACACAGCAGGCAGCAAAATACAGTATGCTGCCTTGTAAGAAAACTGTTACGGTGTGAGGCTGGGCTGACGGTTGTGTTTGTGATAAATAGGCAAAGACAAGGAACTAAATCAAAAGATATATTTAATGGCAAAACCACAAAGATAAATACAAACACAAACCRTTAAAAATAAAAGGACGACGACAAGTGCAAACAGCAAAGAATAAACAAAAGACAAACCACGATGAAACGATGACACAAAAACCAGGGCAAAAGTATCCAATACGTGATCCACAAGAGTAATCCAGGAAACAAGAGCGTATATCCAAAAACCAGGTAATCAAGATCGGCAAAGAACAAAAACAACTAATGACTCAGAACTATGAACACCACCAACAATAACCCACAACCGACACGAGAAAACCAGGAACTTAAATACACAGACTAATCAACTAAACACAGG
>JAZGTI010015906.1:0-13093 GCA_036877585.1 Botia kubotai
CCCCAGACATTTCATAGGCCTTGAAATGTTTCAGAATGCATATTTTAGCTTTGAGTGCACAGATATTGCCAAACACAGTTCCCATAGAAACCACGAAGAAGATTTGGGAGCCATGTGGCACTGTTAAAGTTTGAATGGGTATGAATTTATGGGTTAATCTGTTGCGATATCAAATGGACATCATGACTCATTGTCACCATCACAAAACAACAAGGAAAGGCATTCAGAAAATTCTGGATACAACTTTAGCCAAACCACAGAAGTTTTTTTGCAATGCAACAAAATTTGTGACCTTTCCCCCCAAATACTCATTACTATAATTCATTTTACAATAGGTAAACCCATCTTTCTGTTAAATGGCTAAATTTTGTATTTTCTTTTTGGAGGTCACACTGTGATGTTGCACACCTGCCTTGTTTTTCAGAAGGTCTAGTTAAACCTAAAATGACACCACAGCAAGAGTTATTGATCGGCTACCGTGAGGTTTTACCTGACAAACCCTGGAAAGCTGCTTCAGCCTTTCAATAGATGTTTCAGCCTCGTGTAATTTTGCAGCATATATTGTGACTCGCAATTACATATTACGGTCCAAGTCGGCATTAACGAGTGCCGTGTTGTGCATTCTCTCTTCAGTGCAACTGTATCGACAGCTCTGTCTCTTATAACGCTGTCTGCTTGTTCTTATCGATAGTTTACTTTAGTGTGCGGCTGTATCTCCTTCCGGTCTCTTCAGGGACCAACAGCTGAATCCATGGCTTTCCCCTTTCTTCTGTTAATCAAACGGGGGCAGGTGCAGTTCAAGCTGAACTGCCGCTAAAAGTCAACCTTGGTCCAGGAAGTGAAACGCCAGCATTTTAGAGAGGGATACAGTTGATTTTACTGCCTAATCTCCTAAAGGCCACAACTTATGTTATACTTATATCTTAGAAAACAAAAAAAATGCTTTCTGGTGTTGTTTAAATGACCGAATGCAGACCTGGGATGAACAAATTAGCTTTAAGGCCCCAATAAGCTTCAAGTGGAATTGAAAAATTGAAGTGGGTGTGACAACATTTCAAACTAAATTTGACTGAATAAATGTGTTTTTAGTTGGTTTTGTAGTTTGAAACATTTGGCTATTGGCTAGTAAACACATTCTAAAGACCTATTAACACCCAGAACGATAACTTTAAAAAAAAATTAAGAATGGTTCTAAATTTAGGAGAATAGTGAAGTCAACACCGCAATGCTAACTATACAGAGGCACAATATCATTGGGCTCACTTTCAGAATGCTTTCTGTTCAGCTAATGATCGAAACATTAACAGCCAATAAAATTCCAATCATATTTAAAAAACTTGAGCATTTAATGTACTGTGCGAGCTTAGAATAAACATTATCGTTCGTGTGGATGCTAATGTAGTTATCGTTGTAGTTGTCTGAATAGTGAACAGGCCTTAAATGCCATTGGTCAATGATGTACTGTTTGGTAGTTGGGGCTTTACTTATCTCATGCTTCCTTACACTTCTATGAGGCACAACACACGGCAGACAGCAGCTGTAAGCACGGCAGCTCCATTATTACATTTTAAAATCTGACATTTCAGCAGAAGACCTTGTGTTTGCTGTGGCACTTGAAGTGAATGCTGTCCTCGCTTGTCATCAACATGCTATTGTTCTGAATACATCGCGGCCCCGATGACCCTGACTGTGTTTTCAAATGTCACCTACAAATTGGTTTGTTAACTGCTTCCATCACCTGTTATGTTATATACGGATGTTTATATATGTTTTGTGTGTTGGAGAGGTAATAAAATGTAATTTTCTAAGGTATTTGTAATTACAGCAGTACAGTACATCCCAATAGTGCAACGTCTGTGTCAACAATAATTTTCTGCCTTTATTACATCATTGTTACAGTTCAGAGGGGAACAGACATTCTTGCAAATGTACAAATAGACTGCAATTTAAAAGTAGGGGGCTAACCTTGAATGTCTATTCAGGTTTGTGACTAAAAAGCCATCTCTGTGTTAAAAAATGTCTGTCACCTCCCAAGAGGTATCTGAGGGGCCATCTGTATAGCAGAGTAACTAAATAATTTGTATCACCTCTGGCTGTTTTATTCCATGAAATAATTCAGTATATTTTCACTACATTTTTTATGTTCCTGTGATGATCATTTCAATGGTCCCTTGCTCCTGTTACACTTACATCAGTACTAGGTTAGTTAGTGTGGAGGTTATAAAACCTTTGTCTTGTTTCCAGTAAAACTAGTTCTGCATCTTGTATTTGATTAAAAGTTATAGTCAAAAATCTATAATGTATCCAAAATTTGCTAAAAGTATCTTAAATTTGTTTGAAATGCAATGCCTATCTTTGTGATTATTAATGGAAACACAGTTGTCTATGTATGTCTTGTACGTATGTGAATGGAAATAGATGAGGGAAATCAGATATGTGTCAGAATTGTGAATCTGTGTAATAGGGCTTGCAGTGTAAATTCAGACTAATAGATCTGCTGCTTCATTAATAATAATCAAACAACAAAAATAGAACCACTTACAGCACAAGGCTAACAATTCTTTAGAGGGTTTAATAAAACTACATACTAAAAAAATGAGACCCATTTCTGGAAACAATAAATGCTGTGGTATTTTGTTCTGTGAAACTCATTCTGATCAAAGTAAAATGTACAAATGCATTCAGTTACAACATCCAGTAACTTTTTTTTTGGACAGTGAAAATGTAGCTAGTGTAAGTTTTAAGTTTAAACACCGATTAGCTAATCCAGCAGTTTTAACTCTAAAGATTTTAAATTGTCATTTAGATTATTTATTAACAGACTGGTTGGTTTATTGATTGATGGCGTGTATAATCAATGGACTCAAAATAAGACGAATATGAATATTGAAAGATGAATATATGAATATAAATGAATATAAAGACACTCTGGGTGGCTCGGCACAAGCACCACTTGAAGACTTGAGTGTGATTGTATGAAACAAAATGTTTGCTTCTTTGAAATGATTGCATGTATTGCAAAGCGAAGCGCGACTTTTGCGATTCAGTAATCTGCATTTCAGATGCCCTGTGAGGAAAAGAGCAATTGCAGCACAGATGGGAAATGTCACTAAACCTCTCATAAACCAGCTTCACAATACAGCTATGCTGACTATCAGGAGTTTATTGCCATAGGGGGCAGTATTAAGCTAATGTTGACTGTTATGTGTTTTCAGTCGGTCTGCTTTATACATTAATAAATTATGCTGTCAGGACCACAGCCAGCTGTGTGTCTGTAAGCATTTTGGAACAATATTTCTCATTCCCTTCTTATTTTGTGCCTCATTTTTAAAACACATTTCTGTGTATAATTTTGTAATTGTTAATGCAACAACATACGTAAGAATAATTTCATTACCTGTTTTAAAGAGCCATTGCAATGCTCAGTAGGGAGGGTATAGGGATGGAAGACCCGCCTTAAAGTTAAAGGAGCCAATCGCCTGTTTGTTTACTCTAGAATGTGCATGCACATTAGCTGGACCAGCCTGTTTTGTGTATTGTAAATCACATAAGCACTATTTATGGTACTATTATTACTATTATCAGATATTCTTAAATTGAAATGAATTGATCATTTAAAGTAATCCTGACCAACAGTTTTCGAGATTTTGACATTTTCCTGACCACTGAGAAAGACTCCGTCCATATTAGAGGATTTTAGAGGTGTGGGTTCAGCCTAGTGTGGGTATACGTTTTGGAGTTCTGATTAAGGCCTGTGATTTTGGGGTTCAGACTGGGTGTCTAGAAGGCCTAATATCAAGGTTCGGTTAGGATAAGAAGTGTTTGAGGTTTAGATTAAGGCATAGGTCATGTTTCCTTTTGATGTTAGTGGTATGTACAGAGCAAGGTCAGGACTGTTTGTTTGACTAGAATGTTGTTCTAGCGTCAACACAAGATGCTGGCTGATCCAGTAACACGTCCTACTTAGCAAAATCACAGCCACCACCTCACGCAGCTTTGCTGTGACTGTAACATGTCCACCAAAACCTGTTTGCTTGTGGTCCTTCCCATCTCAAATGACCTGACATTCCTGTGGCCTCAGGAAAAGCGTAAATGCTACAGAGCAAATATTTTATCTTGAGGTGAGTCATGTCGAATGTACAGAGAATTGTCCTGTAACTAGAAGATAGTGATCACTCGTGGCCCTGTGGGGGGTAGACAACAGACCTTTGTGCGTCATGATAAGGGTCACTGCCCCCACCAGCAGTGTGAATGCTATAAAAAGGTGCAAGGGGGTTTTTAAAGGTTGATGGATGGTTTATATGGCCCACCTTTAAGAAACCGATAAACTGGTTTGCTGTCGTTTTCGATGGCTGTGGATAATATTTAGGCTGGTGAACAGATAGAAATAATCTAATATAATATAATATAACAACAGTTGAGAGACACCACCCTATTCAAGCTCCAAGAAGGACAATAAACATCATAAAAGTTGTCCATAAAACTCGTGCTACATTCGGAGTCTTATGTAAGAGGGTTTAGTTTTTATAAATAAATACAATTAGCAAGTAAAAACCATGAATGATTACACCATATTATAGCATGGAAAATGTAGTAGTTTGCAATCCATTAACCTTTTTTAGGACATGGTAATTTTGGTAAGAAATAGCTATAATTATCTTTGAGACTGAAAGAGATAACACATTAGTCCACATTATTTCATTGTATCCTGCATAATATCCTTACACCTCTATTAGCAGGTGAAAATGCCACAGACATTTGCCTGTTAGGACACAGAAAGAATTTAACTTTAAAAGTAACTTTCTCATTTAGAGAAGTTTGGGGATCCCACCCAGCCACCAGAAGCAGACATAATAAATAGAAATGAGCTATAATGACCGTGTAAAAAAAGAACCACACTAAGATCAGCTGCTCTTTAAAGTCAGCAATCAGCAACACACATCCTGCTATCACAGACAAATGCAGATAGCTTTATAAATACTGTAGTCACATATCATATCCAATTCAAATTGTAAGGACTGGATTTGATATATGACTGTATGTATTTAAATGCACAAGAATGAATTACAGTGTAATTTTTTAGAATGTTATAGTACAGACTATAGATTCCTGAATGCACATCGTTCATTATATTTAAGAACTTGCAGGAGACTAAATATAGTTAAAAAAAGCAATCTTGGTAAACATATGCTTTGGAAGGAATGAATTGCGCACAATTAAATATGCGCAATTGCATGTGCAGTCTGCGTTGCAATAGTCAGTTTATGACAGCCTGTTGAATTTTTACTAGACTAATTTTACTAGACTAATTTTGATTAGTTTTTATAATCAAGCTGATCATCAAGGTCTCAAAGTGAATTCTCTCTACACTCATTCCACTTGCTTGATCAAATTCGTGTCCCCAGGTCTTGACACCATAATGAATTATCGAAACCCTAATCAGATCCATCAATGTCAACATAAGACACGGGATGCCGCGCTTATATCAACGGACGGCAGGTTTCCGAGCAGACGTCATAGGCCTCAATTTGGTTTGCACATAAACAAATAAACACAACGCTGCTTGTCTGGAAAGGAACAGATTGGTGAACAGCTGGTACCAATGAGAAGAATCATAAAAGCATGTAACTGCTTCGTATCTAGAAAAAAATGGTAAATACTCTTCATTGTCCTGAAAACAACCCCCTCCTGTGCCAATACAGAAACTTACACTTAGGTCTGGCACAATCTCTTTAAGTCCATGAAAGAAAAACTGGAGTTTTGTAGCTTTTAGGCCTCGTAGGCCATCTGTATGCACGTGTGCTCCTAAAAGTTGACAAAATAAACCATCAGCAGGCTTTTAGCCAATATTTAACACATTTTATTCATTGTAATTTTATTACAGTTTATTTTATTATTAAACACAAGTCTTTATTTTTAGGTGAATGAGAAAAAAAAAGATGACTCATCTTGCACTTTAAATTATGTCCAATGAAATGTTTTCTTTCTAGAAAAAACACGTAGCAAATCACGGTTCACATCTGTGACTAATGCTGATGTCTATTTAAAAAGATGACCCCCTTGAAATACTATATGTTCCAATTGCTTGTTTCAGTAGGAAATTTTAGCATATACATGAAAACTGTTGTTTTGGCACAATTTGGTTAAGTTCTGGTTTATTGCAACCATATTACCATAACCTATCAAACCGTCTATTTAAACATTTGATTCAAGTTTACAATTAATTCTTTTTTAAAAAGTAATTAAATGTGTGTTGGAGCTGTAGCCGGAGGCCATGGCATGCTAAGCCATAAGGCCAAACTATTTACCTGCCACCCTGCGGAGGAGTTTTGCTTAATTACCCTGATGCTAATGAACAGCAGCTATTTTTGTAGACTGGCACTGTCGTCTGCCTCAACTGTTGTCGGATTGCTCCCCGCCCTGCATACAAACTATGCTTCTAGCTTGGGGCGTACAACAAGAGGTTTTCATTAAATAAAAAAAGTGCTACGATTTTTCCAAACATACCCACAAGCAACCTTTCCGGCCCCTCAGGAAAGATTGCGGAGTGTTTCGAAGGATCACACAAGAGTAAGACGGATTTGAGGATTTTCTTTATAACAGGAGAAAAAGGAAGAAGAGACCGGCAATTGTTACTTGCGTTCTTTTCAATCACGGATGTGAAGGCAAGTGTTGGCGGTATATTGTGACAATGCTGACAGCTAAGATTACAGTTGCTCGTGGGTATTGCCTGCCAAAATACATCAGATACGGATGGGTAATTCAAACTGGTTGTAGGAAGAGAGGGGAAATTAAAACACTGTATAAACAACAATTAAACAGAGAAGTATAGAGATTGTTGACACTGTCGGCCACTCAAAAAGACAGTTTGGCACAAGGTAATGTAAACGTCTACAGCAGATATCACTAAATAGGTCTCCTGAGAAGTTACACTGTCTCTGTGACAGCCAAGCAGCAAAATAATCTGGTTGCAGGACACTATTATTCAGCCAGTAAAAAGGCTTTTAGGCCCTGTCTACTTGCTATACATGTTCTAACTAGGCAAAGTTCATCAAGATTTTAATTAAACAATGTGACACAAGCACAGCCAATGTACATATTTGATGTTTGGAATACAACTATGTGTAGTGTTATTTTGTACCAATGAGATTTTATGGTGGGTGGGGTTAGATTGCATCACGTGACATAAATAGGACTAAGCATTGTGGTTTCTGCCACTTAGGTCCAGTTGAATTATTTACAGTAATGTCAAATACAAAAGAGCAGATGTAGACCGTCTTCTATAGGCACTAAATTAAACTGCAAAATAATTCTGTGAAATTCACGTTTCTGTGATATTGCTGGTAAATATACACATTTGTCTTCGATTAAGCTAACAAACGAAATTATTTGACAAATGTAGTTTATAAAGTTAACTATTGTGTGTTATAAGGCGTTTTCTAAGAGAAAAGCCACTTGAAGCCTTTTATGTAATTTATCTTTATGGTGCTTTTTAAAATTTTTGCATTGTTGCAAAGCGCAAAATTCATTAAAAAATAGTTAAGACCTAAGAAAAATAGTATAGAAATATGGAAAAAAGAAATGATAAAATACATTTTTGTAATTATATCAATTTCTTCTACAGTGTCACTAACTGTAAAAATAATGTCTATAGCAGAGGTGTCAAGCGTAAAATTTTACTCAGATTTTACTATGATTAAGGTTTTAGGCATTGTGTGGTTAATCGATGTAACGCATGGCCCTTCATATTATATAATTAAATATCTTCACGTTCATCAGTTTCTTGTCTGATTTACAAGCAGTCTTGGATTTAAGTAGGCTCTAATCCTGGCCTGTGGATGCCAAAATCAAATGCATTAAGCCCCGTTCCTCAGTTCTCATTAACACTGAGGTAATGGTGGTGTTTTAGAGGGCCTTCCGGGTGTGATCTCGGTTCTAACCTTTACTGTGAGTAATCGGTGACCGTTAACCCCATTCTCTGTCACAATTCACAATAAATGCTCTTAGTTGTTCTCCTCATGACTTATTTATTCCTCTAAAGTTCCTCCTTTTAATAATATACTTTGTGCTGTTAGGGCTGAAGTTTGTTTTCCTGCGACCAGATTACCTTTTCTGGTGTATTCTGGAGAACAAAACTCTCATTTGAAATGGGTTCCTGTATTATTCAGCACGTTGGTCATGTGACACTTTGTTTCTAACAGTTCTGAAATATTAATCTGCACTGTAGTACTTATCAATCTGATAGCACAAAAGAATGAAAGAATAGCTAACTAGCCAGAATAAAGTGATATTGAAACTATGGGCGACAGCTCTGTGTCTCACGAACCTCCAGCAAGTGAATATGATATTATTCCAATGCTAAGTCCAACACTAAAGCAAAAATAACTTTCCCCCTTCAAGTACTAATAACTTTGGGGGAAATTTGTAATGGTTACTAATAGTAAAGTAAAATTATACAGAGGGTCTTTTTAGTATCTCATTTGTTTCTTCTAGACAGCAAATAGAGACTTAAGCATCTTTCTTCTGCTTCTCAGATTTGTCTCTTGAGTCAAAGACTCCAGTAATCTCATATTTATCTTCTCTCGAGTTTTAGAGCAGATCTTGACAAGGTCTCTACACGCTGAGTATGCCGGAACTGCATACTCATAGAGATTGCAATTATTTCATATTAAAATCACCAATCAAACCTTTGTCTTTCAACGTCTTTCTTTAATCGTATAACAATGGCAGAATGACTGCCTCAGTCACTGTTTATTTTCATTGTAATAAAAGTGCTGTATTCTAATTCTATTGATATTCTAATGTTTATGTTCCACAGAAGAATGACGACAATTACATCATGTTAAATGCAATTAAAATGTTTGAGTGAACTATCCTAAACTGTAAAAGAGCAACCCCTGAGCAATTAGAACTTCCTCTTGTATCCAGTGCTGTTTGCTAAGAGCTAGGACACATAAATATGCAGCCACTGAAATATATAACTGCCCTATCTTCACCCAAGATTTCACACTGGTAGCGCATTGAAACACTTTATGCTAATGCCGCTTCTGAGACTCTGTTAATTGCCTTATAAGCCATGACTAAGAGAGGGCCAGACATTATGCAAAGCTTCTATAGAACCACCGAGTGTACACTAAACACCAATTCTTGCTTGTTGTACTGCCATAAAGCAGAACTCTGATCTCATAAAGGAGTTTTTCAATGGAGGAATAATGCTGCTTTTCTGCATTCAGCAAACATGTATTATTCCACTGGTAAGGTTGTTCTCTGTCTGTTCCTCACAGACCCTCAGAGCTATCACGTCAGTTCAGAAGCTCTCACTATGAACTTCTTCAGAATATCTTCTTTTGTGCTCCGTTAGAAAGACCATAAGGTTTAGAACAACTTGAGAAATAACGACAGTTGGGAGTTGTCGTGTTAAAATTCCATGAAGTATTACTGCTTTAAATGTCCGAGGGTACTGATATATTTTTGCATGTATACAGTGTTATGGTTTCATGCTGTACCTGTGAGAAAAGACAAGGTGAGAAAAACAATAAAGCATAATCACAGGGAGGCAATAACATGACACTTAAAAAAAGTTGAGATGATACCTGTTGAGCAAGAGCAAAAGTGTTAGAAGTGGGTGGAGGGGTTTGTGTGTGTTGTCCCCCATCAACTGTTCAACTAACTTGTTCCTTATTTGGATTTACTAAATGTGTTGATCCTGCCTTTGTGTAATGAGCAACCATCTAGCAATGACCACACAAAACAGCCTAGCAAATGCATAGCAACATGTTTGAAACCACTCAGTACAAACTAGCAATTAACATATTCCTGTCAAGTATTCACAGAAGAGACGGGTTTTTATCTGTTTACATCAAATCCTTTCCACTAAATAAACATTTATACAGTTAATTACCACAGGGGCCCATTTTCATGCTTCATCAAGGGCCCCATAAACATACGGAAAGCCCAGGTTCATTTTGGTTTTATTTTGCAAATTAGTGTTTGCCTTGACGTGGAGAACTTGCTAATGGACCGTGTTTTGGTATAAAAGAGGGACGTCCTTGTTTTGGGATTTGGTTTGTAGGAAAAGAGGGTTTCCCCAGGCTCTCATCAGCTTCTGCAGGACATGAATTGGACACCTGCTGCTTCATGTCAACGAATGAGCTGTGTTATAGAGGACCGAAGTGACGAATGGATCCACGCTGGCTAGTAAAAGCAATCTCTCTCGTCCAGCACTTATTAAACAGGTAGGCCTGCATGTTTGTCTCATGGGTAAGACTTAACTCTTCAGAAAAATGCATTTCGTTGTACTATTCAGCAGTCATGCTCACCAGTTGAATTGTGGGATTTTACTTTAAGCTGAGCTGGTTTTCAGTTTATTGTGTTGTTAGCCCTGTGCTGTACTGATTTATAGATTTGTACAGCTGTGATGCATAAATTGTTAAACATAATATAAATCTTGTTACAGTCCATAATTTTCCTTTATATTAAATAATTTCATGTCACATTAAATTTGCTAATCTGAGCTGAGATAACTGAATTAGCCTGGGAGAAATACTGAGGTAAACAGATTTCAAAAGTAATCAAAACATTCACATAAAATCAAATCATGTTAAGTAATAATATACTAACAAAATATACTGTATCAATACAAACATTGCATCATAAACTGTTTATATTAATATTTAATAATACCATATTAGATGAATACGAAGTAATTATAAGTGTATATTAGTAATATATGCAATTGATTGTAATATATAGTATTATCTTGCATATTGTATTATATTTCCAGTCTTTTGTTCTTTATTTAAGTGTGCTTTCATAAATTGCAAAACATAAATATGATGAGGTCTCGTGACAACAACACACCATTGTAAATATTTATTAAAAATTCATTTTCTCAATCGATCTTTTTCAATAGTAGCAAGTACATAGTAAGCTAGTTATTCCATTCCAAAAGAGACAGGATAAATTACACTGGTTATGCTGCTAGTTTTGTGTACTGGAAATTGCTTCATACTTACAGTTTGTATTAAAAAAAAGTAGAATAAGTAGTAGAAGTTATTGCAAAAATAAGTCAAAGTTACTTCAGAGAAAAGCATTATTTGCTTTCAGATATCTTCTTCCTTAATATTTTGCTTTCTAGAGTAATGCTATGCATTGATTTTTAGGCGTGCCTTAAGTGTCAAATTACACTTGAACCCCATTCTGCATCTTACTGTATGTATCATCGGTACTGCAACTCCACTTCATAAAGCTAGTCACATAACCTTACAATGAACTCATTTGGCAAACATCTCAAGTATAGAATTTGACTCTGGGTGCTTGTAAAATACAGTGGTGCTCGCCTGTTACATGACCCCATTTCTCTCCCAAGATGTTTTTGGCTCACTGCTACCTAACAATACTCAGAAATTAAATTATCCTGTTACAGCTGTGAACAATGTGTCGCTTATGGACCGTTGCCAGCAAACTAACTAGCTGATAAATAGGAAAAGGGGTTTGCCAACATTCCGAAGGGGACCTAAAACATGTTTCCATGATTAATTATGGTAATACATTAGACGACAGTTAGCTGTCACAACAACGATCGGCCATCTTCTTATTCAGGTTGATAAGAGTTTAATTAAATTAGCACTTGAAGAAGAGCTCCAGTCCAAACAGCCCGTAGGTCATGGATGTATTTTCTACATCTATGATAAATGTTTGAGTTGGACATGAATACCTGCAGGAGGTGCCGATGTGTTACTTTTGATGGCATATAAAATTTGTATTACCGTACTAATTATGAAGGATGGTGGCTATTATTATTTGGTATGGTTTTGCGTACATTTTCAAATAGATGTTCCTGAGGTGGCAATACTATGACATGTAGGTGCAATCTTGTTCTGGTGTAATCTTGTTGATCATTTAAGAAAAGGAATAATTCATTCGTTATAAAATTTTGAGTGTCACATTGGTGTTTTATGAATAAATAAAATATCTTACAGGGAGTTGGAGATTATTAGAATTTTAGATTCAACATACATGAAATACAAAGTCTTGTAGGTATTAACACAGCTTTCTCTACTGAATAGTGTACAATATAACATCCAAATTTTTGGAAATTCAGTAAATATGAAATGTATGTACTGTGTTCTTAAAAATGTAACACTGTGCTACAAATCCAAAAAAATCACTTTTTTCCACTTCAGAATTCACAAGAAAGTCACTTTATAGACCAGTGTAGATATTCTTCTCTAGCTTTCTCTCAGAAGAGTAACTTTGGTAAGACAAACAGACTTCTCAGTTTTTGTGACTTAATGTGATCCTTTAAGACAAGAGAGCAACTTAACACTATATTCTAAGTAATATTCTGCAAACTTAACTACAATAGGTACATTTTGCTTATAACAAAGAGCGGCAGAATTATCATAAGACTGTGTATCACTAGAACATTACTAGAACTGCCACAGTAAAGTTTTCAAATGTAAACATTTAGAATACAGCCAATTATTGATCTGAGCCTCATCAACTATCTTTCATTCCGCTGTAGCGTAAATGACAGAATTTGTGTTCTGTTTCCACGATAATTCTACCGCTTGTTTGTTCTAGTAAAGTTCACAGAAACCTATTTCTTTGACTGATACTTTCCTTTGCTTTTAGCATAAAACATCAGAAATGAAACAAGGTTAGGTGGGTGAAAACATCCCGCACTGAAGCTTACCTGACCACTTCACCACAGACAAATCAATATGAATCTAAGTGCTGTCTTGTACCCTTGACTGACAGGCATTGCAGATTGAGAAGCCTATGGAATATCATAAATAATCTGCATGAGTCATGTTCTCTCACGCCTGTTCGTTCTGAATTAAGATTTAATCTCAAATTGCAGTCACAACCACTCTGGTGTACAAAATTAAGTCAATATTGACTGCTTGTCACATGCCTGGTTATGTTTGTGTGTTTCCTCAGTTTCTAATTAGATTTTCATTACTGTTACACGGTATCCTTTAAAGGCAGTTACATAAAGGCAGTAACAATGCTATGATGTATATGTGCAGATGTATTAGGTACTAGGTACTGATTTACTGAAATAGGTACTGATTTAGTGCTCATTAGT
>JAZGTI010015907.1:0-13093 GCA_036877585.1 Botia kubotai
TAAAATGTTCACTATATAATAAATACTTCTTTGTGATTATTTAGTACTCTGTTAAAACAATAGTTACATTAGATATATTACTGTAAAAAAATAACTAATATATAACAAAAGCAACATTTATAGTATTACTTTATCTGAAAAAAAGTTAATGGTGATCAGAGAGCTTATATATCAGTTATATAAACTTGAAGCATCAGAATCGGCATTGGTATCGGCCGATCACCATGACAAAAAATCGGTACTTGGTATCGGTGGCAAAAATCCTGATCGGAGCATCCCTAGTTTATATTGTTCTTTGGTAACCACGCCCACCACAAGCACCCACCCACCCTTGTGCTTTCAGTGCTTAGCATTGAAAGGTTAATAGCAGATATAAGAGGAGAAAACTCTGATGTAGTGTCTTGTTTTTTGAGATGATTACTACATTTTCTTTCTGTAGCTTGCTGATGCTATCCCAGATGATGTTCCTAGTGAAGCATCAAAAACCAAGCACACCAATCCATCAGCTCCTGGAAATGCGGCACCACCCCCAACCAATCCTGGCTGGCCTGGTGCAGCCCCTGGTGCAACTCCTGGTGCAGCCCCTGGTGCAGCCCCTGGTGCAGCCCCTGGCTGGCCTGGTGCAGCTCCTGGTGCAGCCCCTGGTGCAGCCCCTGGCTGGCCTGGTGCAGCTCCTGGTGCATCCCCTGGTGCAGCCCCTGGCTGGCCTGGTGCAGCTCCTGGTGCAGCTCCTGGTGCAGCCCCTGGTGCAGCCCCTGGCTGGCCTGGTGCAGCTCCTGGTGCAGCTCCTGGTGCAGCTCCTGGTGCAGCCCCTGGCTGGCCTGGTGCAGCCCCTGGTGCAGCTCCTGGTGCCCCTCAGTTTCCATTCTCAGGAGGCTCTGCCCAACCATCAGCCCCTTCTGGCTTCCCCCAGGCTGGGCCATCTGCCCCTGGTCCCTTTCCCCCTGGTCCAGGAGCCCCGGGCCAGTATCCTGGAGCCCCAGCTGCCCCAGGTGGATACCCTGCAGGTCCAGGTGTTCCTGGACAGTTCCCCCCCAACCCTGGAGCTCCAGGACAGTTTCCTTCCATGCCAGGTCAGTTCCCACCAGGTGGGGCACCTGTGCCATACCCCGTGCCTGGACAATTTCCCTCCACACCTGGAGCTCCACAAGGCCCGTACCCAAATGTGCCTTACCCACCAGGTCCTGCTGGGCCTAGCATGTATGGTCAAGGGGGCCCTGGTGCCTTTCCCCCAGATGGAGGCCCAGGATATGCAGGAGGAGTGTTTCCACCAATACCCCCAGGGTCTTGGGGTCCACCTGGAGGTGGCTTCCCTCCCCAGCCAGGCCCGCCAGGAGGCTACGGTCCTGGGCCCATGGGACCATATGGTGGACCTGCTGCTCCAGGTGGAATGCTGGTGAGCAGAGATGAATAAGAATAAGAAGTTCTTTACATGTGTTTGTGTTCGTCTATTTGATAGACATGCTGGGGTGTGATGTTTCTACTCTAATCTGCTGGTGTTTGTATCAGAGTATTGATGAGATCAGGGTTACTTGCAGGGTTGTGGGTTTTGCTCTTGCGCTCTGGGTTGCTGGTTAATAATGTTTCTTGGTTTGGCCTCGTACTGCTGGATCAGGTCTTCAGTTTATGCGCCTCCCATGCAGATCTCAAAAGATCCTCTTCTTGTTTTTCAGCCACAACATAGACCGCCATATTTTTGAACACAGTGAGCAGCTCAGCCAATCACAGGAGGAGGACAGCACTGCAGTCATCACAAAGACCCTATTTAACATCCAATCAGAGCACAGAGTTCGGGACATATAACACTTAGCTCAGGCTAAACTATTTGCATATCATCTTTGCAATCAAATGCACATATTTGATGTAGTTAAGCTACCAATCCACAGTACACACATGATTATCATTATATATTGTCAATACATTGTTTTAATTGTAATTGTATTATTGCTTAAACAAGAGGAGAATAAATGATGTATTTTGTGTTTATTCTAACAAATAGATGATCATTGTAATTAAAAATGTTTTTTATGGGCTGAGTGTATTGTTTGTCAATGCTACATTCTGTCTGACAAAGCTGGTTTGAATATCAAATGTGATTAAATTTTCAAAAGCATATTTTTATAGTAAAGAGATTTGTGCTGTTAGCTGAGCGTCACAGCAGATGTGGGCCAATGAGATCAATTTTTAATGATAAGAACCTGTTAGTAATCAATATCAGAAATGTGATATATTTAATGTTGCATTACAAAATAAACTTTTGAAGTTACATAAATATGTATGATTTACAGGTCTCCTGTCATAAATTAAAATTAATATTTTGAGATATGTTTTGTGCGTGTGCATGAATAGCATGTTTGTGTTGTATCATCTTAACTCTTGTTTCACTGAAGGGAATAATGAGTCAGTGGGTGGGGTTTGGAATCAGGGAATGGCGGTTTAAGAGATTTGTCACTGTGTTGCCATAGTGACATTGTTTATAAACTGAGTAATGTCATGAGTTTGGTTTAGTCACATGATTTCTGACGTGGATTTAGTTGAACTGTGAGAAAGAAAGTGGGTATGATAAACTGTGTGAAGTCACATGTTAGCAAAATCTTTTGGTTGTTTAGCTTTTTCATTGCAGGCTAGTCCTTATGTTTCTTTATGATGTAATCAGTTCCTCTCATAAAAGTACTTGTTCAGTTTCTTTTTTGCCCTAGTTGGGAAATTTCAGCGACTGCTGCAGTCTTTGTTTACTGTTAGGGAGCGTTTAGGTTATTTTGGCCACTATGGAAAAGCCAGAATCGGAATTTTATGATGAATAGTGTAGGAAACTCATGGGACATCATGGGAAAAGTTACTAGCAACCGAAGAGGCCTGTGAAGTGTCTTAACTTACCGTGTAAAACGTTTCAGCTCCAATGAGGCTTTGATTCAACATCAAGATACAAACTTAAGAGTTAAAGTGTGAAAACACAGTATATACACTTTCTGATTTACGCTGTGATGGCTGAAGAGTCACAGGGCACATTGTGCTTGTGTATGATCTAAGAGGAACATAAATATTTGCGCATGAACTGGGGATGAAAAGACTTGAAATATGGACAGTGTTGTTATTTGAAAGAGTAATTTTATTGTGTTTTATGTTGCAGTAGCAGCTTGCGGGTATTGTGTTTTTTTGCACAGTATCTACTTAAAATCAAACTGTAACAAGCACTGATTCTTGATTTTTATTTTTACATATATTTCTACTTTCACCTGGCAAAATAGATGAAGGTTGTGTAAAGGTTTGTAATGAAGTTTGTGTAATGTAAATATGTGTGTGCTTGTGTTGCAGCCGGTCCCATATGATCTTTCACTGCATGGGGGGGGATAATGCCACGGCTCCTCATCACTATAGTGGGCGAGTCGGTACCCGGAGGAGACCGGTGAAACACACTGCACACTAATAGAGTAAAACATGAACCTGTGTGATTCAATCAAAGTGATGCTTAACTTATACTGATCGCCATCCTCAGGTGGTCAAACTGCATTTTTAGTTGTTTTATTTTCTGTTCCTTTTTAGGGGGGTTTGCAATTTTAGGATGTGTATAAAATACAGTTATAAATCCAGTGTTTAAAAGCAATTTTCTAACAAAAACATTACATAAATATAAAAATTAAATAGACTTATAAAGAAAAAAATGTATGAAAATGTCTACACTCCTGTGAGTAACAGGGTTGTAGATATAGTCTATATTAATCTGCTCAATGGAAACTGTTATAAATAAATAAACTAACATTTAGTTTATTTATGCATTTGAGTTATTGATACATATCATTATTTCTTGGGTATCAACATTTTACAAAACGTTACAATAATGTTTGTACTGGGAAAGTTACACAGTAACAGGGTTGCCTATAAAATGTTAAGCATTTTTACATTTTAGGCATTTGGCTGACGCTTTTATCCAAAGCGACTTACATTGCATTATACTACACATTGATCACTATACATTGAGTATGTGCAATCCCTGGGATCGAACCCATGACTTTGGCGTTGTTAAAGCCATGCTCTAACCACTGAGCTACAGATCAAAGTCGACTTTTAGGAAACTCTTAACCTCTAATGTTTTTGATCAGATTTCATGAGGGGCAGTGACGTGGTTTTCCATTTTAACCCGCGTTTCCATGAGCACACCACTGTGCCCAACTCTCGTCTCGGGGGCTGCTGGGGTCCTGAGGAGAGGGAGGGGGGCTTTCCTTTCGTGTGGGGCAGACAGTTTGAGGTGCGTCCCTCTGACTGTCCTCTGAGGAGCCGCTTCAGTCATGACAGTTTCAGATTGTATGTTACTAATGAGTAACATATGAGTAACTAATGTGTGTTTGTATGTGCAGCTGAAGATCCTGGTGGAGACGGACGGGTTTAAGGTGGCTGTGGATGGTGTTCATCTGCTGGAGTACGAGCACAGAATGGGTGGAATGGAGGACGTCACTCGTCTGCACATCGCTGGAGATGTCAGCCTGTTTCATGCGGCTCCCAGCATGATCTAACACACATGAAGGGTCTGGGAGGGACAATCTGGGTGTGATACGTTAGGTGGTTGTTTATCTCCCAAAAAGTGAATGAGATAAACAGTGAAAGGTTTTGCCAATTGCAACACCCTACACACACACACACACACTGCAAATGTCTTTACCGTCTGTATTTCCACCTGATGCTGGCTTTTAGTAAAACATGATAATCACATGATCCAAACAAATGTAAAGCTGTGCAGAATATCTGACCCCTCTGTGTGGGGTCATTCAGAGCGCCATTTTGCTCATGTGTGTCTTTTCAGCCTCCTCAAAAAAAAAAGACTATTTTTATCTAATTAGCTCATACATTTTAAAACTCCAAATGCATTCATTACATGCCAGTTCACATTATGAATGCATACCGCAATATGACTAGTTTGTAATAAATATATTTATATTCATTGTGTGCATTTGAGATCTTAGGAGGTCATAAAAATCATTCAGGGAACATCAGAGCAGCTGTGACAGATTCGAATGGCTGAAGTATTTCTTTATTTGGAAAAAATATGTTTTAAGAATGACAATTATTTTGAATAAGATCTTGTTATAATGATTGTAATAATTCAAAAAAGTCAATAATGTTGTCAGCATAAAAGATGGGATACCCCAATTAATATGTGCTGGTCAGTTCTGTAATCTGTAAAACACAAAATATGTGTTTGCAGCTTATGCCATGTTTGTACTCCACCATACCGTAAAGTCACGTTTGTGATCTGTTCACGTTTGTTTGTAGGTATTAGCAGCTAGCAAAATGTATTACCTTACAATTTATTATTACTTCTGGCTTCATACATTTTTAATGAAGCACATATGATGTGCGTATAACGTGCACATATAACTGGAAAGTTGAAAGGAAACCATCACAAACCTCTGGCATACTGGCCCACTACATATTCAAAACAGCGTACTTGGATCTCTGTGACTTGTGACAATCTATTATGTTTTCTTCATTAGATATTTGACTCCAGGTAACATGCTGCGCGTTCACGTGTCTAACATAAATCTATTAACATACATCCACATTATATTCTATGATCTGCTATTATGAGCTTAACTAAGACACAATGCAATGATGCAAATGTGTGAGTTATGATGAGAGATTTCTGATCATTAATAATAATGATGACATCATGCGCAGCTTTCAGCTGTGTTTAAAATGTTTTAGTCGTTTTCTGGACATGACTTATCATAAGGAATGTTATTTCATCTGTTATATTAGCTACATTTAATCAATTTATTATTACTTATACTTTACAATTTTTTTAACTTAAAGACAGATGTTTAACCTAAAAACAATATCTACTATTTGTAAACATTTCTATATTTTACAATTTTTCACAAACAACTTCATTTCTGTCTTTGTTTATCTTTCTTTTAAAATTAAACGGAGTCTGTATTTAAAAAAAACAATAACGCGTTACTTGTTCCGGTGGTGTCCGGCAGGGGGCGCCGGCGGGGCTTCGAGTGTCCCGGCAGCATTAGAGGAAGCAGGCGGAGCTCCACACGCGTCTGGAGGGTTTCTGCTGCTCAAGAAGTGAAACTTTTCGGACACCATGAACGGATCCGCACACAGCGCCCCGAAGGTTGAAGAAATCAGACTGAAAAGAGGCCCGGCTGGTAAGTCTGTTTCGTTTTGGGTCTGCGCTGCTGGAGCACTTCAAACAGAACTCAGCCCGGCGGTTCGTCGCCCCGGCCCGCGGCAGCCCGGTTCTGCAGTCCGAACTGACATAACGGTTGCGCTTGATCCAGACAAAGGCTTTGTGCCTGATCCGATTTTGCAGATTTATAAATCAGGATGCACAAGAGACCTCTGTGCTGTTGTTGAGAAAGAGACCGTTCGGGCCGAATCAGAACCGCGGCAGTACACCTCTGCATTATGGACCGACACAGGGGTCACATTTCCAGCGAGCCCAAACTCACTTGATTAAGTTGTTATTGAGGTTCTGTCGTAGTGGTGGGTTTGGTTTCGGTCCATTTCAGAGATTCTGAGAGCTGACAGTCCAAGCTGCTTGTTGACATTGAATTACCCGTTATATAACGTTTGTGTGTGTGTGTGTTTGTGTGACCTCTGCTCGGCCATTTGAATGTGTTGTTATAATACAGCTCTGTTCCTGCGTGGACTTTAATCTCTGACTAAACTTACTGTAATACATCAGTACAAACATATCTCATGAACACTGCGGGCCAGATCGCACAGTTTGAGGTTTTGTACCTCAAACTTTTGAACCCTCCTCTCATGAAACTGACCTTCTCAATATCAGAAAGCGAATGTCCATTTCATTGTCCTCTATATAAGATGTATTGAAATCTACAACGTTTTACTGACATATTACATTAAAGTATATTGTATCCATCTGTTTCTCTGCGTCACAGTCATTAAAGCTCAGTGTAATTGTGTAAGACAGTCAGGTGCATGTGTGTGTGTGTGTGTGTAAACTCTGGATGTGTCTCTCAGGTCTGGGGTTTAATATAGTGGGTGGAGTGGACCAGCAGTATATCATTAATGACAGCGGAATCTATGTGGCCAAAATCAAAGAAAAAGGAGCAGCCGCGCTGGATGGACGCCTGCGGGAGGGAGACAAGATTCTTGCGGTAAAACCACAGTACTTTACAACATTCACCAGTTACAGTAATGCTTGACTACAAGAGGATGATCTCTGTTGTAAGTTGTAAATGAATATTACCACTTCACTGTACAAAACAGCTGTAAATGAATGATGACCCCATGTAGTTTACTGTAAATCAACACTCGGTACTTCTGAGTATTCAGTTTTTATGATTGTGTGTGAGTTTCTGTTTCAGCCGCACACATTGTCCTCATGCAGCTGTGTTGCCTGAACAAAAGAGAATTAATTTTATTGGCTTGTTCGCACAGTGTTATTTATTTTAACCTTTTTTACATGATCATTTATCATGACTGCTTAAAAAAAAGTTGCTTTTTGCTGCTGTACCTTTAATATATTTTTGTAAACATTCTGTGTCTTAGTTTAAATCCAGTAGTGTGTTGCCTGTCTTTGAACAATAGATTTTAGTAATTCATTACATTGTGACAGACTCGCCAAACAATCTATTCAGGCAGTTTGTTAAACTACTAACACGATGAACAGCGCAACGATTGGTGACGTTCCCTCAATCTTATTGTTAGTTAAAACCAGATGGAAATGATTTATCATTTTCTGATGTTTTAAAATAGTGGTATCAGTTCTACTCACAAGCTAACAGGGAACATTCTCAGAACATTGGCTAATGTTCTCTAAAAGTGATCAAAAATATGTTCGTAGAGCGCTATTAGAAGAGCGCTTTACGTTATGTATCATATGTAGCAAAAATGTTATTCTTAAGATGTTAGTGTAACATTTTAAAAATGTTTGACAAGTGTTCTTGTAACCAAATAATAATGTTAATACAACATCTAAACAAACGGACTTTCACAATAACATTGTTAATGTTTTTGTTAATTAACGATTGAAACATTCTTGCGACCTAAATTGTTAGCTGGGTTTCTCCATACACCTAACAGGTGTCATGGTAATGTACAGGAAGTTTAATTAACTGTTGTGACATCATAAAAGCACTGAGTTTTAAATAAGACTTGTGCTGGGTAGTTCGGTTAGAGATCTAAAGTTTTGGTAGTGGTACTGTACATAAAACATAACGCTGTGTGTGTGGTTTTTGTGTTTAGATAAATGGCCAGAAGTTGGAGGATTTGTCTCACGGCGCGGCAGTCGAGCTCTTCCGCACTGCAGGAGAGGATGTGCAGCTCTCCGTGCAGCAGCGAGTGAGTGTTGCAGATTTATTTGATTATGGTTATAGATAACGTCTCATTCATGAGATCCACTGACTCTGATCCCCTGACTCTGTTTGCAGTGTTCCGCCCTGCAGAACGGGCCCTTAGCCTCCCAGAGCGACGGTGAATCTTCATCATCTCTCGGCGCATGGACGGCGTTTGCTGTCATCGCTGTGGCGGTCACGGCGGCGGGTTTCATCGCTTACAAACGCTTGAATCTCCGGGGGCCCCGGGGCCCGTTTTAACCATCATATTTAACAGACTTTAAGCTTCCGTTGAACTGTTTCTGCTGAGGGCCCAAATATTAACAGGGTGAGAAAACGGAAACCCAGTTAATGAGAGCAGAAGTAAACATGCAGATTTTCTTTAATCGTTTATCTCGTTGTTATGATAACAGAAGTAGCTGTACATATTTTCCTTTGGTTGGGTGATAATCATTGGCATTTAACCAAAATCCCCACAATTCTGTACGAGTCTGATGACATCGGATGGCGGAGCGAGATCGTTGTTTTGAGGGAACAGGTTTTGAGCACGGTGTTGGGATCAAGAATCAGACAAACTCCTCTGGAGTGAAAAGAGGAACTACAGGCGGGAGACGGGGGCCGAGGTGGATCTGTATTTCCAGCCAGAAGACAGGACCACAGATTAGTCTTGATTTCTTCATCTTGATCCTCCAGAGATCTGGAATAAGCTCGAGGTGAACTGTCACACTGTCTCAGGTCTTCTCAGGTTCCTGCTTGTGTAAGAGTATGTTTGAAGCTGAAGCTTGTGGAATGTTTTTAATTTCATTTCTCAGTCGCTCATCCACGTTCAGACATGCAGGATGTGTTGTCTGTGGCTGCAGTTGCTGTACGAGGTGGAGATGTTTGGTTTGTTTGGCATCAGAGCTCGGCCCTGAATGTGTTGCGTGTCCTCAGAGTTTCTCCCTTGGGGAACGAGGGGAACCATTCGTAATGGAAAATTTAAAGGTGGCACTTGAAAATCACAATATGCATGAAAATGCTATTATTGTTGATATTGTAAACGGCGTGTGTTTTCAGAATCGTTTTGTCTTGATGTTTGTATCACACTAATGTTTTGGGAGCGGTAATCTGCACCACTGAACGTTCGTGTTCTGCCAAGTTGAGCCGCTTCTCAGTGCTGCCCCCTGTCTGCAGGTGATTGAAATGTTGGGGCTTCAGAGCTCATTTGTGTCTGTAGTATCTGTTCATGAACTGACACGTGTTCTCATGCCTGTCTTACTGTCTGTGTGGATAAATCATAAAATATTTTCTTCATGTAATGCTCATTGTTACAAATACGTTGTAGTCACATACATCATGTATTGAATAAAGATATATTTGAGAGAAAACTTTTTTGAGTTGATGTTGACTTTAAAACAGCAATTTAATGTTTGTTGTCCACAAAAAATAATAATGTTGACTTAAGCAGCTTATTAAGTCCAATACCGGTGCTGAAAGCTGTATGAATGTGGGGACACATTTGATTTGCTATTGCTTTCAAAAAAATCAAATCAATCGGACCGTGTGTTTTTTTGTGAGACTCTTTGTTGTCAACTGTTCAGCAGCTGACGTTGAGGTTCAGCTTTGGGGTAGCTGCAGTTTTGTAGAGTCATGTTGACCTTCAGACAAAGGTGATGTTGACTGATGGTGAGGCCACATTCTCATGTCTGTCCTCTACCGCCTCCTTCAGGACATCACAGGGATTACAAGCTAAACACGAGTCGCAGTTAATGGCGTTGATGTTTATGTACTTTTTGTCCCATATGTGACCTGATCAGTATATACTGTTGTAGAGGTTATCGAAGAAACTAATATTACAATCCTTTAAAAATCTATTATAATGAAACGGTATGATACATTTAACCCCATTTCAAAATATGTGCTCTGTATATTTCCATAAAATGACGGGCAGTAAAATATTTCTCGTTTGGTTGCATGACACATGTACAACTGGCAAATACAAGTATTCTCCGCCTTTTTATTAGAATATATTTTATTTGTCATTCTTTAAAGAACAGCAACAAAGGTTATAGCAGCTCCTCAGAATAAACAACAAACAGTGGAAGGAAACAATAAGCTGTATAACAATAGACAGTATGAACAGTGTTAATGGCTAGACATATATACGAACTGTTTAAAGGCATAAACACAAATGAAGGAAAACAAAAACAAAGATAAACACGCTGCTCCTGGCTTCCACTGAGATGACTGTCAGTATTACACGCTGTCAGACTTCTGCTTGTCTTTTGATCTGAGAGGGCAATCAAATGCCACTGGCAAATGAGTGTGTGTGTGTGTGTGTGTGCGTGCGTGTGTGTGTTAGACCTCCTCATCTGAAATCAATACACTCAAACGCAGCGGTGGTTCAATGCACTTACGGTGCGCAGGGGAAACAGAGCGATAATGCAGATAATGCACTTCCTGTCTGTGCAGTCTTTTATTGCACTGAAGCACGTGGCTGAAAGCGGTAATGATGGTAAGTCTGAGACTTACAGAAAGGTTGTAAAATCAAGCAGTACTAATAATATGTGTGACTATCTCATATTTAAACATGAGGTCTGTCATTTCTGCACCACCAGATTTGCTCAGCCAAAACATTACAGTTGTCTCTGGGCTCCAAGTGTTTAAACTTATAAAAATACACTGTTATTGCTATAAAATACTCTATTACGTTGCACAGAATTTGGTACATTCGGTCTAACTCTGCACCATCAATCAGCTGTGGTCAGTATTGACTCTTGAAAAGAACTGACAGCGGTCTAACTGGTTTATAAATACATAGTAAAAATTAAAGCGCTCCTGTCTTCCTGCCCTGACTTTCTTTCTCATGCTTGTATAGCAAATAAAACCACAGAGGGTGATGCAGCAACCCAGATAAATTGTATTTAAAAAATTTTGAGACAACAAGTCATTAAGACGTTCCCTTAGTAATAAAAAGTGGCAACACACATGTACTTATCCATCTAAACGGGGACGTCCCATACAATATAACCTAACCCTAGCCCACACTCTAACCCTAACAGAAAACGTCCTGCATTTTTACCATTTAAAACCCTCACCCTAAACCCTAACTTTATTTTCTGTATTTTTACAGTAGACAGCACAATCCTGCTGTCCGAGGCTCACAATCTCCACCCCGGAATAACGCGTCATGGCATCGCGCTGCGCACAGATCACGATGATGATGATGTCATGAACTCACGCTCCGCTGATCCCAATGCCTCGCATCCCATCACGCTCACGACACGCTCCGGGTGATGTCATCACCTATACCGTGAACCGTGTTTAGGAATTTTAATCCTGCGCGGAGATACCGGAGAGCATCCAAACGGCCCATCCGTCCCCTCACCAGTGCGCCTCCATGAGGACAGATCCCCGGACTGCGGCGCTGATGGCCGTCGGTACTGCGCCAAGCTCCGTTTATAACAGCTGCGACCCCTGCGCTCGGCCGAGCGGCAAATCCCGTGCAATCGAAGCACCAGCAACGGTCTGTATGGCCTATCGGTCATTTTAACGGGAATCCGTACTCCCGGCTCGCCGATAACGATTTTGATTTGATTGACAGCCAGTCGGTGCAGCATCAGCACGCGAGATTTCTTTTAGGATTTATCCACAAGCGTCCACCCTTGATTAAACGGAGAAACCGTCCGTGGTCTTCGGTCTAAATCGGTGCCTGTCATCCACGCACTCCCTCTCAGTCGTGCTTACCGGAGACTGTGCGCGCTTCGCATCCAGAGGCAAAAACTGCATGTTTCCCCCCCTGGACTGACCATCGATGGAAACTGAAGCCCTGTTGCCTTCCCTCATCCGTGTCTACCTCTCCAGCGCTTATTATTTCTCCTCTAGTAACCCGACTGGGCCAAACTGGGCTGCTCACAAAACGACTCTTTGATGGATAAAAACGACAAGAGCAGATCATTGTTACTGGCTTTTGCTTTTATGACTCTTTGTATAGTGTTCGGCTCCAGTTTACTATATTTTCCAACAACATTTTTTGGATTGTAAACTCCCGTTGCGCGCGTCTGGTGCTACAAAGAGCGCAAGCAGCTGTTTGGAGAGCAATAAACACCGTTTGTTTTAAGATATTGCGAGATTTCTCAGAACCGCAAGATGGCAAATGAACCCGTTATCCTTAACGTATATGACATGGTAAGCCCGTGTATGACATGTTCTCATTTTCGCTTTTAATTTCCGTGTTTATCGACACACTACAAATGTGTTTCTGATGTTTCTAATTTAGCATTTGATAAATAATAATAATAAAGCGGAGATGAGGCATTAACAAATAGTGTCTAGGTGATAATAGAGGTGTGTCGAGGTATTTGCGCTGCTGACTCAAACGTTTGATTAAAATCACAGAACACATAAGTTTGGACACCGTGCACGCAGCATACGCTGAGGGCTGAACCGGGAGCGCATGTGTTTTTCCTCCCATGCAATACGAGGCGCTGTCGCCCCAGTCACAGCTGACACAGCACTGCCGGTGGAGCGGTTATATTGAATATCTGTTAGCATCTAGTTTTATTGGATACGTGTGCGCGCACACAGACTGTCACTTTGTGCAGAAACCACTATGTGTGTAGTGACAGCAGGTGTGTGCTTTTCATTTGTTCTCCCAGAGGAACAGCTGTTCCTGATTAATGTCCCATGATGCATTGCTGCAATAAAGTCGGCACAGGGCCATATGGGCAAGACACCCACATTTACTGAAGGATAATTTTTGACTGTCTAGTTCAACATAATAACTCTTGTTTTTACATTTATTTGCA
>JAZGTI010015908.1:0-13092 GCA_036877585.1 Botia kubotai
ATATATATATATATTTGTAACATGGGCAAAAGAAAATCATACAGTTCAGGTTTGGAATGACATGACGCTGAGTAAATGATAAGAGCATTTATTTTGAATGAAATATTCATTTACCATCCTGGTTGACAAATTTGAAACAAGAAGGACTATGCAATGAAAATGAATTCTATAAACAACAAATGCAATCTCAAAGAACACATCGAATGATGGTGAAACAGAACAGAATACCAGCAAAGTGACGCCTACTGAGCAAATGCAGGTGAAAACAATTCTGCATCTGGAAGACGTATATATTTCAAAATGCTAGTGTTTACTGATGTGAAAAATAGTTGAATACATAGGTTTGTATACACAGACACAAAAACTTTTGTCTAGCCCTAACAAAACCTAAAATTTTGTATGTGTTCATACAGCACAGTTTTTGGAATAAAAATGGTTGGTTGAGAAACCTTTAATCGACTTCTGAAAGCCACAACGTTTTAGAGTAACATTCTCAAACCTTTTGCATCACTGGCAAATGTGGACTGTCATGTACTAAAGGCAGTGTCATAAGTACTGAAGCCAGGCAAAAATGGCATGCCTATTATTACTCTAGGCAATACGTATTAGTCTTTTTGCACCAAGGGTGAAAATTAATAAAAGCCTCACTTTGTGAATCAGGGCAGAAACAAATTTACACTTAGCAAAGTTCAATTTGTTGCACGACAAAAGAGGTTGTTGTGGTGAACCATTATCATAGATTATTATGCAGAATGTATCTTCCAGGGGTTTATGATCCATGCAAATGGAGGCATCAGCATATCGTTGCATATTTCTCTGCCTAATGGATGTCTACACATCTATGCGATAACAATAATTATAATGCAAACATTTTCCCCCTCCCTCTCAGCTAAGCCAACCTTTGGCATCTTGCATTTTAACCCAGTGTGAGTCAAATTGGGCAGATCCAGGAGCAAGATGATCTGTGTGGGTGTGTGTTGGTTTATTTAACCATATATTGTGGAAAATATATGGGGATGTCATATAAACAGTAAATAGTATGATAAAATTTTTAATGATAAAAATGTAGAACAAATTCTGTTAGGGTTAAGGTTAGAATGTTGGTTAGGCTTAGGTTATAATGTCTATGACTAGTTGTATAAAAAACAATAGAAGTCTATGGAATGTTACCACTGAGATAGATAAGTAAACACATGTGTATGTGTCAGAGGCAGGGGGTGGCTGGCAGAATTTGCCTGTGATGATGTTTTATAGCTGAGACCGGTGTGACTGCTGGTGGACTGTCTATTTAAAAATCATAGGAGAATTACAAATATCGTAGAAAAATTACACGTACATATATAAGGTTATTTAAAGGAAAGAGAAAAGTTATGTATAATTTTAATATATCATTTAATTTTATATTCTATATTTCAACTCTGTCAATTTATATTAACACAGAGTCCCATATGTGTGAGAGATAGGCACAAAGATAGAATAGAAAATATAATTACATAGTGGAAAAGGTAATTTGGGTGAACTGTGTAATGGTTTCTTCTTATAGAGCAAACAGAGGGTTCTGTTGTGAAGCTGCATTAAGGTTAGTTATGCTGTCGTAAATATCTCTGGCCAGCAAGCAGATTAACTGTTTTTTCATAGCGACCTTGATAGCACAGAAAATTAATCGTTTGTATAAATGTTTAAGTGGAACTCATATAATTTTGTTTTTGTCTATGGCTTCATGTTAACAAAATGAAATGATGCGTAAGGACAGTATAATTGTAACTTAATTCAAATTTCAACAATTTTAAGCAAAATGCAAAAGTGTAACTGGGGACTTTATGAGGACACCCTTTCAAGTAACATGCTCATTGCTCATTGATCATAATTGTGAGCTGGTCATGTAATCTTGTAATTGATTGTAGAGTTTCAGTGAGTGCTGCTTTGTTGCCTTCTGATAGAAGAGGTACCTGCTGTAAAAGTATATCAGCAGCACAGAGGGATGGGGGGGGGGGCACAGGAAGTTTTCTCTTCCTCTCTATGAGCACAGAAACATATCAGTCATTTAAATGAATGATCTCCCTCGCGGTGCACAGACAGGCAGGACCCAGCGGGAGACCCTAATGTGCCTGATTGAAAATGAACAGAGCAGGAAGCTTGCTACAGTGCAGAATCATAATACAATTAGCCAGGGAAGATTGCCACATTAGTCTTCCTGCCGTCATAGAGCACAAAATGAGGGGCCTCTTTGTTTCTCTCACTCTTCCTGCTTTATTGTTCACATCTACCACTCATTATTATGGTCGGACAGGAGAAGAACAAATTAAATGGAAGATGAGAGCAAGCGGGTTTCATTGAATCTTGCAATAAGGTGCATATTCCAGGTGTATGTGTGTGTGTGTGTGAGTCTATTCATACCGATGTCTGGACGAATTTTTTTCCTTCAAGTTATTTATCAGCATAATATTTCTGTTTTTCTTTGTGCCTCAAATGTTTGTCTGGAAGCTAATTTTATTATTAATGAGATCAGATTTGACTTGTGAAGAGGTAGCAGACAGTCTTTGAGGAGTTTCGAGCTTCGCTTCTGCTTGGGCTGAGGCATAAAAGATCGACTGCTGATAATCGTTATTCAACCTGCTGGCACAAGCAATAAAATTTGTTTCTATCTTCAAACTTTTTCATTCATCCGCTCATTTTTTTTCTTCACTCTGAGATTTCAGTGCTTATCAGTTCAGGGGTTCTAGCTGTAAGCCAAGTGTGGAATTCTTATTAACTTCCACTGCAATAGAGTGAATTTTCAGTGAATGACACGTTGAATTGTTGAAAAGTGAAGGAAAATATTAAAATGATCACAATGAAACAGTTCAAGCTTTTGAATGCTTGTGTTTTTTGTGCAAAATACTAAGCTTGCAGAAGTTCAAGGGGGCCATAAGATGCAGAAAGATTCAGGGTCATTTTCCCTGGTTATAATATTTATAGCATGACTAGACCAAGAAATTGGCTTTAACTGGTTAATGACAAACTAAAATTGCAGTACAATGTACTTTTTAAGAAATGAGAGTTGACATACAGAGAAAGAGCAGTGTAGAGCAGTCTCCTGTGTACAAACCACCCTCAACTCCTCTGCAGCGCCCTCTTTTGGTTGATACTTGAGTCTTTCGCTTGCTAAGTAGTAACTGACTGTAAGCATGTGCTTCTGTATTTACCATATGACTTCTGAAATTATTGCGTCCTGTGTTTAGGTATTTAACATTTTTTTTCGGAAGCTGTATATTGTAAAGTGCAGCTCTGTTGTAGATATAACAGCATATCTTATCCCCTAAAATATCCTGTTGGGTTTATAAAAATTATAAAATAAATAAAAACAAAATAAAAAATAAATTGCTATTGGAAACCAGGTTTAATGAATAGGCAATGTAACATTTCTGAGACACATTTTAGCATTAGCATCACAAAGAAATAGATTTAGCAACTTTTTTAAGAGTAAAAATCTCAAACTCACAGAGAACTACTTTTTAATTTTTACAGAAGAAAATAAATTACACTTGCCGCTAATTCCCACGCATCTATTGTTATTTACGGTACTGTAATTAGCTCACAAGTTCACAAGCTCTGATTAGCTAGCTAGCTGATAATTGTGTTTTTCATAATCGCAGTAGCCTTAGACTTGAATATTTTAAACCGTTTATGTATCTGGAATTTGGCAATAATTACTGTTTCTTATAATGCTGTTGTGTACATTAATACTATCTTAACGTTGCTTTGTCGAGCGCAAAAATCTAATCTAAATCTTAAATCATAATTTAAAAAAACATGAATTTACAAACGTAGGTTTTAAAAGGTTTTAGAAGTTTTTTTTAATGTTTGTAATACTTTGACTAGGAACTCATTCGAGACTCTAAAATATGAACACTGAAATATGCTTTTTGCATGAGTAGTCAGTTCCTGTGTTGCAGAACTAAGTTTACAGAAATAAAACATAATTGCCTTACCAAGGACAGAATCAATTGCCTTATAATTGGCCATTCAGTCCCTGTGTTGTCTACTTTGTTTAAAAGCTCACCAGAGAGCACTTTGATATAACAAATGTTTATAAGGCTCCTTTATATGATTAAAAGCAATATGGTGACTGTTTGTCTGTCTGTATATATGGGAACATATCTTAGGGGCCACCACTGTTTCCATTATGAGACAGCCATTATTATTCATGTTATTTATTAATAGGGCATTGACATATCAATGTTCCTCAGGCAAGTCTCATCTGCAATGTTGCAAACTTATTGAGTGTCTTTTAGAAATGCACCAAATACTTAGTTGTATCAAAACATATAAGTATATAGATAATAAGATGTGTTTAGGTTTTTTATTGTGCATAGCATAAATGAAGAATGCCAGTGAAATCATTCCCTCCATCAGTTTTCCAGAGGCAGTTTCATTGTAAAAAATATTCCATCCGAGTCTTTTTGCGGTCTCTGTCTGTGAAGGTCAGGGAACAATGGTACTTTTGTATAGGAATCAATATGGGTATTCATCAAAATACATGGCAACCTCTTGACTCTTAACCTGTTGGGGCTCTTGAAAATGGTGCAGACACAATGATAACATCAAACTGTCACTAAGATTTTTTTTTATCTTTACCTACACATGTATTTTCTCTTTAAAGTTAAAGGATTTTGCTGTGGTCTTGCCCTTTGACCTGCCTTGCTGTAAACACACATGCAGATCATGATAGCAGTATATGTTCTGTCAATCATCTTTCTATGCTTGATTATTTACTTATGTCTGTTTCCTTACACATATATTAAACTTTTATTCCATCATTGTTAATCCAGGTATAGGTCAGGCTTTCCCAAAACTGCTGAACAGTTATCTTCCTCATATGCAGACACGCATGAGTTGTAAGAAAACGACAACCATAACCACATGATTTTAATTATATTTGAATTACAAGTGACAATTCTTCATGCTTCATGAATATGCATATCTGCCACAACCCCAATTATTGTGGGAGAAAAATATTAATGTTGTAGCACTCCAAGAAATAATATTGTGTTAGAGCAGATGACTTGTCAGACCACAGGTATATACTGAAACAGATAAACAAATTAAACAAGGGAATATCACTGCAAATATGAATAAAGACTTATTGTACCACTGTGAGCAACATGTAATTACTTGTGGTTGCTTGCCCACTGTGTGTTGAGGTCTTATTATTGTTTGGATAATAATTTGCATAGCCCAAACTGTTTCTGTTATTTTTCTTTTTACTTTACCCTTTTACCCCTCTTCATTGTTCTTCAGTTTTTGGACTATAGCAATCAAAGAAGGGAGGCCATTAGAACACACATTCTAGAATATTCTGCCACTAACAGCCTCTGTCCTCTAACTGCCAGACATCAGGACTGATGAATTAAACTTTCTGATTAATTCACAAAGGATTATGGGAGGTTTTATAGGAAGGCTTGACTGAGACTTGGCCCAGTCCCAGCATGGCAGACAAATTTGTTCAATCCTCTAGATTTATTGTCTTGTTGTGTTATAGATAATAGCTAGCACTAGAAAGAACACATTGTGGCTCATTGTGGTGGGAGACTTGTGGTGGATCTTAATCAGGAATGTGCCATGCATTGATGACAAGGTATTGTCTGCAGTCTATTCATCAAACTTGCATCTGATGATCAAATTCACCTGCCTTGGGGATATTTCACAGTTAATTTGCTTGCTATTTATGTTCTATTGAGGGTCAGCGCAGTAGCAGTAACACCATCATTAGACTTTAAAACCAGTCTCTCAGAATCATTTCTGTTACAGTGCTACAGTGTGAGAAAAGCATACACTGGAATATTAAATTCTAATGGTCGTTTTCTGCATTCAGTACGCAAATATTTTAGCAATAAAGTTGCTGGTGCAAAAATGGTGGAAATTCTAGAACCACTAACAACACTTACAGCACTTTAAATGGCACATAAAACATATCTATAGTTTATCTTCACTTACAGTACAGTTAAGGGCAATGCATTGCCTGCCAAAACATTAATATTGCTTCAGCAATGAAACTTAAGCAAATCTCCAGAGTCGAAGATACAAGTATGTGAATGATCGGCTCGTTTTCTTCAACCCAGACCCTCTTATTTTCTTTGATATTGTAAGGACAAAAACGCATGCCCTTCAATTCCTTTCCTTTAGAATTGTCTAGTGAATGTGCTGCTGTGCGCTAGTTTCCCTCAGAGCCTTAGCAAAACCTATTCAATCTACCAGACAAATCATAACAAGCTGTTTGGCTGCCAAGAACAATCTGAAAAAAAGACATAAAGAACAAACATGATTGTAAGACAGTGGTGGGACTGTGACATGGTGAAACATGCATGCTAACAACAAAAGAGGAGAACTCTGTGTTAAACTCAAAATGGAATTTTGTTTTTGTGCTGTTTTCCCCATTCATGTCTATTCTTCTGTTAAGGAAAGAGTGACTGGAACGAGGGAAACAGCTTGTAAGCATGATAGTAAACTCTGTTCCTTGGCGATTTGCCAAGGTCTGAACAGAATGTCGAATGGAGTTCTGCACCTGTCTCTACAGGAAACAATGGAATTAAAGGTTGTACCGCTGCAAACTCTGCACCTGTCAAGGAGATCCGCTGTCCAAACGCATGAGTAATACACATATGGGTTCTGTGTGTGGCCAGCATTCTGTACACATTCAATCTGAATTTACATGCAATCTGCATTAGGTATACAGGCCAAAACTTAACTATCATCTTTCAAAAATGTGTCAGAGATGTGTTTCTCATCTCAAGTGCAGTGCAAGCGACTCACAGAAAGAAATATGTGTCTTGTGTGACAAGTTTGTTTCTCTCTATCGTGGTTGCTCGCAGCAACTAAGCTGTCTGAGGGAAACCCGTGCATTACAGCCCAGAGAGCACACAGCTTAAAAGCAGACACTTACTGTGCATAAAAGATGATAGCTTACTGAAAATTGCCAGATGAATAAACTTTGGTTAAAAGTAACTAACACCAAATGGCACAATCTGACGTTTGTCTGTTTTTTGTAGCAGCTAAACCAAGCCAATCTGGGGTGACTCCTGTATTACATAGAGAACAATAATCTGGCTGTCACGCCAAAACCCTTGCATCTTGTATGTGGGTTTTTATTTGTAATACATATTTTGTCCTCCCACATTGGTCATAATATGGATTGGTGGTAATGTAGTGGACAAACGATTGCTCTCTTTCTCCCTCTCCCTTTTTTCATTCTCTCTCCCTCCCTCCCCCTCCCATTCTTTTAATTTTTCATTTCATTACAATTTAGAAGCTGTTTTTTTAATTTCATTTTCTTTTCAGTAACACAGTATGTTGTTTATTACACATCATGAAACCAAGGGCTTTCTGCTTAACTTATCTTCACTGACTATAAGCAGCTTGCATCTTAGCCAGAGGTAAACTTGTATTGGGATGGGTAACAACAAATATGTAGGTCCAGATGCTGAAAGTTAGTACACAGATTGCTTTGCTGGGAAACCAATAGAAGTCTGGGGGGTTGGGGCATTTCTTACAGCACTAGATATCTAAAGATACCCCCATCCCTCGGCTCAATATAAATTTGAAACACAGCAGATGTATTACTTTATAAACAATATCCAAGACCTTTTCATTGGATTACATCAATCACTGTGGCAATTGCTGAATGAACATGGGGAGGAAAACAAAACAATGGCGTTCCTTAATCCAACTACATTGATTTGTTAGACAGCTGAAACATAACAGCATATTTTTTCTCCCCTTATTAAATCTGAGGATCTGAACAGAGACAAACGGCTCCAGGGCAATTGTTTTCATATTGCTTAGTGAATGGGAAATGACCACAATTAATGTGGACAGTAAAGGCAAATAGTAAATAATCAGTTGGCAAAGGATACTGTAGGATAATTCAGGATTATATGTTTAAATGGTTTATACCTCTGGCGCCCCAATAGGTGTTTTATTACCTTAGTAAAGGTTAACAATAGTAGATTTAATATTATTTTGTGTCTAGTAAATTAACTTATTATTTTTTGTAACAAACACTCTTTAAAATATAGTAGCTACACAAACAGAAGCTGAGGTCATTGTCTGCCAGATTTTGCTTTCATTTGTTGTAATGTTAGGCTTCTACATAAACTTATATAAATACACATGTTTTAAATTAAGAAAGTGTTTGCCAAGAGCATATATATATAAGCATCTAAACATAAACAACACACATCTACTGCCAATTGCCTAACTTAATTTTCACCTACCCCAAGGTGAAGAGATAGATTTCTGTTTATCTTTAGAGAAAACCTGTGAGAAAGTAGGCAGTAGAACCTGCTTCTCAAATTATATATTGGTGCTTTTAATGGTCTGTTTAAAGTTAGTAAAAACACATTTCCTAAGGCAATGTGTGAGTAAACACTCGTTTACAACATGTTCTGTTGGTTTTATCACATGAGCACTCACATTCTCCACCATTTAGTCAGGCCAACATTGATTTGCTGTTTCTTACAGAGCCAGGAGCTCATGAATGCCACACCCCCAAGAGAGAGCAGACCAGCTTCTGACTGCCCATTTCTTGTCTTGTCGCAATTATAAGACAGGTTGTGTCACCTTTAGGGAGGAGAGAGAAGACACATGTGGAACAGTAACGTGCAAAAGTAAGTACTGTTAGTGAATCTCCAAGACAATGAGAAATATCCTAGAAAACATGTTTTATGCTTGTTTTTAGAGTGTAGCTCATTCATATTAGTTTAATGAAAATCTTTTTGGCTTCATTGATTGTTTTGTAAAAGTAATTTAACACAAAATAAAATTAACTAAATGTCACAAATCTAAAAAAAAGGATTTCTACTAAAACAGTTTTTTTTTAAAAAGAAGAGGGGCAATTTTGTCCCTAGAAAATATAATACAGAATACATCTAAAGAATATCATATTAGAAAACCAATTCACTCTTCTTCTCAGTGAATGTCCTGCTAATTTAAAAACACACATTGTTGTCTTTGCTATCGGCTGCGTTTTGAAATCCAGTGTAAGACATGCTTATCCACGCTCGTTCATATAATCTGATAGCCGTGACCTGCTCCCCACATGCACTTAAAGAGACCCAAACCCATGCCGTAAATCCAGAGCGAAAACCCTTCACAATTGGTATGAGAAGATCTCGCGCTGAGGCCGGGTTGATAGGATAACGCAGACCTCCTTGTTGCCAACTGCGAGGTCGATAGAATTAACCTCACAAGGCATCAACAAGCCAGTCTTCTTCCCATTATTGACGTCTGTATTTGGAAAGGCAGTACTTATTGAAAAAGAGAGAAGACTGAACATGAATATCGATTAGGGGGAGAGTGGAACCGAGGATGCGTTAAAAAGCTTCCTGTGGTGAAGAGATTGGACTGAATGTTTGTTCAGTTGCCCTAAGATAGTCCAAGCCTCACTGAGTAAAGATGCACTTTTGGATGTGCTTGTCATCACAAAGTAGCTTTTCGTGACCGCAACAAGACCGACCTTTTGTAGCCTGGAGTTGGTTGTTGACAACACTGTTTTGTTGTTTGATCTATAATTGCTTGAAACTACTGTTTATATAGTGTGCATCGATTTAGGCTGATTGTGTTGGTTATAAACGCACATGTCTGTGTAGCATGCATACCACATATAGCTCAACATATAGCATTGTATAGTTTTGTTATACTAGTGAGTATAGGTATAGATTATTTTTTACATGCACAGACTCTGATTCTCACTATTAATAACGGACGTTTACCTTTGACTTTACATTTCTGTCCACACTTGAGAGAAATCCTCATTTACTAATCTTGAATATGGATAATGCATAGTCTGCAACCTGTAAATGCAGTATAATGAGTTTACTGAACCTGAAATTATATCACACCTACTAATTATTGCTAGCAAAATTAAATTGGTTGGTTTATTGCAGAATACATTAATGCATATTAATTAATTTGGTAGACAACACATGCTGTGGGAGGATTGTTGGCATATAATATCGCTGTGCAAAATAATTAAACCGACCTCATACTTTGATGAAATTTATAATTTTTTTGCCCTCTTTATCTTTCTCTATTTAGCATTTTAGAGGAAACATTCTGATTAATTTTCAAATTAGTCTTCTCACACGACCACAACTATAAGCTTCAAGATAAGAAAGTTTAGACACAGTTTGTAATTTGATTATAATGCTGATGTGAGCCACACAACATGTCTGTTATACACCACCAATGTTTGCAAACGTGCAAATGTACTGTTAGAATCCATCTTTGTTTTTGACAACTGATCAAAAGTGTTTTAAACAAAAAAAATAAAAAACAGACCTTAATGTTTCCTAATCAAGACAGCATATAACACACTTGACCCTCTCATACAACAGCACATTTCCAAATATAAAGTGTTAGCAGCTGTAAAATCTGATCTGAAGATTTGAATCATGCACACACAAGGCAGACTGAATAATTAATTAATCCCTCTCCATAATTCTGGGAGGATTATTTCTTACGGACTGGCAACAAAAAACAGCTGGCACAGACCCGCCTTCCTCTGTAGCCGAGCAGATTGTGTGTGATTTTTACTCTTCCTACCGTGTTTGTTACACCCCCTCTTCTGCTCTTCTGTCACTACCAGAACAAGCCGAGAATGAGTAACATGTCCAGGGGCAGTTTAGATAAGACCTGTCACTGCATTTAGCATCACAATACATATCATGTGCTTTACAAGACTTACTCAATGGAGGCTGATTTGTGCTAATTTGTCCATTTTCTGCACAAATATAGATAAAAAAAGGTGTGTGCACTTATAGAAGGAATTGGGATCAAATCTCTTACATCTTTTATCCTTTTCTGCAAATATTTACACCCCTTGTTCAGTGAATGGGTTTGATTTATTGGCAGAGGGATTTGAGAGGGAAGGGTTAATTCAAAATAGGTTGTAGCAGAATAACAGAGCTCAAAGATAGAATCATGTAGACATAAACACCTGCTCAGGCGGAGGAGTGTGAAAGTTCAACACAACACCTGCTCTGTTGGAACATGAATCATCAGATGGCAATGTGGAAAACTTCAGAGACGAATACTCTTCTGCTGTCATATGCTTTAATATCAAACTGCACAGAAAGGCATTTATATAACACATGCAGACATGTTTACGCATATAATATGAAAGTAGCTGACATATATTCTTGCATAGTCAGACCTTTGGATGGCTTGTTTTGGTGCTTTTTTGCAGTTTACTACATTAAAATCAGACTAGTTCTTAACAGATCGAGAAAGTCTTTTCCAGTTTAGTGGGCAACATGCATCAGACGGTTGGCCTGCGGGCCAAGACTAGCTGATGTAGTTGACGTTGTTTACCGTAATGATTTTAAGGTTAAAATCTACATATGTATAAAATAAAGTATAACAGTATATATAAATACTGTTTAACAGTATATATAAAGTATAACAGCTCCAGTAACTTGTCACTTTATTCCTTCTAAAGTTTAAAGTAGTCCTGCAGTTTGACGCATGACATTTACAAATATTCCCTGTGTTCTCCTAATGAATATGAGTGATGGAATATGCATGGATAATATTTCTAGATGAAGTATATCATGTCACACCTCAGGACACTGCTGAAATGGCTTCATATTTCATGCCATCTATACACATACTGTTAGGCATGTACATGTAAACAACAGATTTAAATGTAAGAGAAGGGGCGCACGCAGACATGCTTGTGTCCTTGTTTGTGGTAACTTTGTAATCCTTTGCAGCATAAGAGATAATCCTTCCCTACAATCTTCTCCAATCTGATGAACTCATCCAGCCTGATCTTCCCTTCTTATTGTAATGATAATAATAACCAGTCTGTGTCCTTTCATCTTTCTCTTCATTACTATTGTATCTTCAGCCCTTCACTGGATCAGGAAAGCAGATGGCCTTTTTGGTTTTGGCTGATGTAATCCCGTTGTAAATTTAATTTAAATACGAGCTCAAAGTCTTTAAGTGGGTGGTCTTACGTTGAGAGCCGCACGCTTTCAATCAGACCTCAGGTTTTCAGTCACTCCATTTGCCGATAGCTAATGTGGTGTCGAAAATGCCACATAAACAGATCATTTTATGCTAAATCCGCCTCAAAGAAATGGCCCAAAGATGCAATTAAGACTGTTTAATCTTCCCTCTTAATCATTTGTTTTGGGGAGGCTGGCTTGTTTTCATCTTAAAACTCCCTAAATATTTTGATTAATGTTAGCATGAATTAATACATTAGATCTGGCTCAATGAATATTTTTAAGATTCATGCTTACTCTCCTGTTAATTGACTTGTCTTCTTGTTTCTAAGCCCTGGAAGCAGTTTCTCTCTTGAGCTCTCCAAATCACTTCTGTTTAGGTTAAAATGTCACACATCAAAAATCCTCAGCACATTAAGCCCTTTTTTCTCCATTAAGGAGACAAACTTGCTTATCAGTTTTATCAAGAATTTAATTACAGGAATGTATGAAAGATCTTTGCTGTTTCCAAGTATTCTGTCCATACCCACAATCCCCCTCCCTGCCCCATATAAACGACTCCTCTTTGCTGGTGGAAAGGTCAGGCCTCAGCTAGGCGATGACCCACAGGAAGCGCTTTCATTAGAAATCAATTGCTGGGACCTTTTCATAGGGAGCGGTTTAACTCAGGACACTTATGAAACGCCTAGAGCGAGAGAGAGAGAGAGAAAGAGAGAGAAAGAGAGAGAGGGGGATGAGATAAAGAGTTGGCCTAAGGGTAGCTAAAATATGAGGTTCAAACATGAGCAAATATGTGTTTAATCTGTTCATTCTGCTACTTGTAAAGTGCAGAAATACAGCCTAGTGCAATTCTGTTCAACTTCCCATTTAGGTAGCTTGTGGTTTTATTGTTTTACAGTTTGGACGACATCCTGGTTTGTATTAGTATTCCTGTGAAGTGTGTTAGAGTTTTACGTGTGAGGATGGGATCTGGTTAAAGAGATTAGGGGAGAAAATAATGGCAGCGTTTTAACCACACTCAAGAGGATTCTCCACTCTGTGTGTTTTATAGTCTTCTGAAATGTATTTAACATTTATATTTCAGATGAGTGATTGCCATTAACAG